>JAHWXV010490471.1:0-24970 GCA_024586415.1 Phrixothrix hirtus | reverse complement strand
GATATTCAAATTTTAAAGCAACAAATAATAATAAAAATTCAAGAATAAAAAGCTTTATTTTACAATTTAGTTATACACTGCTTTAATAATTAGTACGATTTGGACATAAAACGCGATCTTCATCATCGGATAAAATAAATGCCACTTTTGTCAGTCCACGCTTAAATTGGCCAAAAAAGGAGTTATCTTCTGGACCTTTCAATGCTCTGTGTATTATAAATTCAGTTACCAAATCAGGATCCACTTTAGACATTTCAAGACGATAACCCCATGTTACTAAAGCTAAGGGCTGTAATTAAATTCTATTAATTATGCAATTGTTTTAAAATATTATTAACTTACACGTTCAGGTTTTAATAAATTATGAGGTGTGATGATATGCCTAAATAAACAATTCCTTACTAACTTCTTTAAAATGTTGACTTCTCTCGGGTTTGCACATGGATGATATAACATTACAACAGAACCGTGTTCCAAATTGTGTAGCCATCTTTGCCTGGGTAAAAATGTATATTCTCCGAATTGCGGCCATAATGGTCTGTGAGGTCCACTAGAAATTCTGAATTAGTAAGTTGCTTTATAATATTGTTATAAGCGATTCAAAACTAGGCCTACTCTACAGCAAATATTACAATATTACCCTTTCTTTTAAATTTCTAGACTTAAGATGGAGTTTTGCTGTAGATTGCTACAAAAAAGTATCAGGTTTGTGATTAATCAATGCGCAGCATTCTTTTATAAAAAATAAATTAAAACTTACAAAGTAGGGACATCATCGTCGTAATAAATGGGAGTATCCATGCATTTATGCTGTGCCTATGTAAACAAACATTAGTTTTGTTCTATTTTGGGCTATTCTTAACTTACAACGTACTGTTTTGGTACATAATCTCTGTGTAATATTGGATGAGTGTTCGGATTAGGCAAGTAATCAATTTTATTTTCAAAGCATGTATAATTAATTGGCGAGTTATCCCAGTCTACTGACAAATTCATCTAAAGCATTGTGTATTATTAAAAAACCAATTTTTGATAAAGGTAATACATTGCCGTCATCACAACTTGAAGGTACCCCCATTTCGACACCATGTAAATCATCCTTAATGTCCTCATCTTCTTCCAGCTCTGAAGTGTTTTCTGTGCCTGGAGGATGTGGAAACCACCTACCTTTCCAATCGTCTGAAAACAGAACCTAAACATATGCTTGTAAATAAAACAATATTTACCTAAATCATCTTCAGTTCGGACCCCACTGAACACACATATGGCAAAAAAAATAAGGCATTTCAAATAGATCATTTTAGACTAAAGATGTTTGCTAAAACCACATCACGTTCAATTTTCTTTGATATCTTATCTAAAAATTCATAATTTGCGAAATCCCAGTTTATAACCTAAAACACAAATGTCAACAATTTGGATGCGCATAATTTAAAGGTCCACAAAGGAACCTGTTTTATCAATTATTGACGTACGATTTTCATAACACATTTTTGAATCAAAAAGAACTATGTTTAAAAGCAAATTTAATTTCTTAAAAAGTGTAACAAAGGCAAAAAACGCGAATTCAGAAATTTCGAACTTCGCGCCATCTAATAACTAAAATTCAACATATACCTTTGTCTGGGCTAACAATTTTTTCAATTTAGATAAATAAATTAAGTAAAATTTGACATCGGAATCGTCATCAAAATTGGTTCAGTTAGCTTAACAAAATATGTGAGGGTGTAAGTTTGCACTCAAAGGTAACAATAACTTAGAACAAATCTACCATCTCCGCGGGGTGTTTCTTTTACAAAAATTCGACACGACAGCGGCTTTGTTTGAGGCCGTCACTCTGAATTTTACGACAGAATTTCTCAAACACTCCCCATGTAAAATGTAAAAATTTCAAAAATTAGAACATTACTTGTTTGGTACCTCTGCGCGTCAGGTAAATGCCTCTTGAAATTTGTAACTTTTATACCTACTTTACAGAAATTTCTTTTAATATCCATGGGAACATGTTTGACACTTGATATTTCTTTGACACATTCGGATATGGTTTTTTACGAGCGTGGTACTTAATAACAAAAGGAACTTTTTTTGAATTTATTTTATTACAAGAATCGGCCCGAAGATTAATGATGTGTATAAATCAAGTTGCCGCTGATGAAATTTAAAAAACCAACACTTCATCTATTTTGATTAAATTGAAATGTTAAGGCGCTACCAAATGAGAAGAGATGACGGGGAAAAATCTTTTGCTCGACTTTTTAGTTTTTTGCAGATACAACTGTTTTTGGTCTTTTTCTTCTATAAAACTCTACGAAATGAGTTTTATTTTAATCAGAAACGCTTTTCAAATTTGTTTTGTTAAAAACCTCCCAAAATTTCTGACAAAACACGGATGCTTCTTAAAAAACGAATTGATCTAAATCTAAATGGATCTAAATTAAATATAGAATGTCAATTAATTAGGTTTGGGAAAATAATAAAACAAATACGTTGCATTTTGGGGCCCCCATCCAAGTGAGCCTTGTACGGGTGCACCTGTTACACCTGCCTAGTTGCGGTGCTGCTGTAAAGCTCTCTTTTATTAAAACACTAAAGAATGACAAAGCCTATCAATGAGAAAAATTCTTGTCAATAGGTTCCATTCTCTGAGATGAAAATATCGTTAAGAGATATTTAAGGTTGCATTCTCTATGAAAGCAATTTCTTCTAGAATCAGTTTCATCCTGAAGGCTAAAGCAACATTTATTCAGAAGTTGTGGTGATGTACAAGAATGACATTGATAATTCGTTCGCGAAGTTTTAGATCAAATTTAGTTAGGAAGAATTATTCTTCAAGATAATTTGAACTATCCTCAGCTGAGACTTTGTAATAGGAAATTAAAGTAGGTACCTGGTTGACTTCATCAAAGTTTTTATCCATAATTGTTCTTCTAAAAGTCTCATAATAACATAGATTTTTGGTGACATATGTCGAATAAAGATGAATCTTGAAAATCAATTCATTGCTAAGAGCGAGGGGGGAGGATCGAATCGTCCATTTCTATTTAGTATGTTTCTTAAATTATTTGACTGATCAGGTGTGTTTAATTCTTTGGAATTCTCAGGCCGCCTGTTGAGCGAATTTGAAGCTAAAGTTTTCTACTTATCCGATAGATGACACGGAAGCTGCTATCCCGTTTTGTGTTGTACGCATATTTTTTAAAACCTTCATCGCGACCATTAAAATCATTAAAAAGCGCCAAGTTTCAATCACATATGAATATAGGAATCAATAAATCGGCACTATAAGTATTTCTATTCTTATTTAAATAAACCATACTTCAAAAATTCGACATTACCAAAAAAAAGGTTTTAATAAAAAAAAATAAATACACTCTCTCATTTAAAAAAGTTGAAGAGTAATCAACTTAACTTCCTTTACAACGTAACATTTTAAACAGGAAGGGTAAATGGTTATGAAAAGCAGACCCAAGATGTTGTAAATCACACTTTCAAACCGACCGGTCATAAATCACAGAGAATAGGGATCGATGATGACCAGCCACTGGACAATGCTGCACAAAAGTTAATACATAAGGCCCATCAGTTAAGAAAATCTTTTTCTGAAAGGACCAGATGTAGTTAATGTAAGGATAGGTCATTTTGTTTTGATAGGCGTGAAACTAAGGAATCTTAGGTTTGTCGGCTTATTGCTTTCTTTGTTCTATTGCGGTACCGATTATTGCTACTGATCTGGTGTATGGTTTTGTTACTAAGGCAAGATCATTGTGAAATTTTGTATTTTACATTTTAAAAATGTATTTAAAAAATTCGCAATACAATAAAGTTTCATGAACATATTTTCTATACTAATTTGCGATAAAGCTTTAGAATTATGGGTAAAATATGTTGTCATTTTTCCTGTAACAGTTATATAAAAAGGTAGAAGATGACAAATAGACTCGATTCACTATAAGTCCAAGTTTGTTCAAGCAAGTTTCCTATAAAATTTAAACTTCATCGCTAATACAAATTATCCAATGAAAATCCAAGTCCTTAAAAAAACTGTGTTGGCAATATATAAAGTTGTAGATATTAAACGATAAGGCTTCCGAAATTTTCTACGCCAATCGCAGATAATAAATTAAACAAAGAGAAATCGACAACTTGTCCAAACAAAATCCAGTAATTTCAAAAATGTCTATAGATCGTTTCTTACAAATGTTAGTCTCATTTATATACTTTACATGATTGAATATTTATTACAAAAATAATCCAGCTGCGAGAAAAAGTCGTCTAAAGAACAGTCAATAATTTACCGTGACTTACTTTTACCTGTATTCGTCCAATTTCTGCATCTAAAATTAAAACGGGGTATCTTTAACGCAGAAAATAATTTTTAGAGATATTAAAATTATTGGATTAACTTTGGACGGGGCGGACATTATCTAAATATACTGAAAATGTACATCGCAATTATTTTAGTATCTGCTTAGCTTATCCTTTGCACATTTAACATGCGGAATTTTTATTCGTCAACCGATTAATGTTAGCTTTTACAAAAAACGGATTCTAGATGATACAAGAAAATTTTCGAAGACACAATAAATCCATTGTTTCTGTGCTCAACGTGTAGAGGCTCACAAAAAAATATTTACCATAAGAGGATGTCAATATTTCTAAGAACTCTAAAATTATTGGACACTTAAGATAACTACGTAAAAGTATGAATAACTTACCCTGAAATAAATTTTCCCCAAATTTTACCCTTATTCCAGATTCATTTATTACACATAAAGGACTGTCTCGTTGTAATTATTGGATATTACTTGGATGAATTAGCAATTTTTCAAGTATTGACAATATAACGCGAAATTGTATATGTAGTTTGTAGAAAAATACCACTCTACAGTCTCCAAAGAACCAAACATAATTATTTGGGCATCCGTCGATGACTACAATTTTCCAAGTATTAAAATAGTGTGCTACATAAATTCCGTATAGCAATACTGGTATTGTCACACTTAGTATTCAATGTAGAGAAACCCTCGCAATTTGTAGAATACTTTACTGGATATTTTAAATGTTTCAATCATACCTTAAAGTGGCAAAAGGCGACGTGCGCATTTTAATGTTTACGTATTGAACGAAGTTCTTTTCATATGTAGCATTGGTGGGAATGATTTACAAAAAAAACGTTAATTATTGGATTCTGTTTGGATACCTGCAATTCTTTAAAATAGTGAAAATGCTAGGTGATTCAAAAAGGTTGTCGCCTATTTGAGTATTTGAATTTGGCGCGCTGTAATTTTTAAAATAATCGGTATATTTTGAATTATTTTGTTCTTTTAGCTAACAGTTCATGAAAGATGATCTAATTTTCAACACAGTTTTATGTTAATAAACTGACAATTATCGCATGATACGCCACTGAACTTATCAGTTTGGCCAACATTAGATAAATTAGTACCTAATTGGCGCCTTTTTAAATCACATGGTATACATATGATTAAATATCAGAATGCACACTTATTACGAATCGTTGCTTATGGCAGAGTTAGACAAACTAGCGTCCAATTCGTTTTTTTGCACATTTTTAGTTTTCAAATACTTAAGTCGCAATCATAATGATGTTATTATTATAATTAAAATGCATTGGCATCTCAATTTGTAAGCAATTATTTTTAGTGAACGAGGAAATATTGGATATACTTTGGACAATTTCTGAATCCATTTGAGCGCCTTATTAAGCACTCAGTTCTATTTGATAAATGCTTACCTGGAAAATTAAAATTATTGGGTCTTTCTTGGACAATTCGACAATTCCGCAATTCAACAATTATAATGCATTTTTACTTACTACATCAATAAAAACCAAATTACTGGATTCCCATTGGACGATTTTTTTCCCTGTAAAGAACAAAATTTGAATTTCATGCTATCTCTTCTAGCATTCTTTGAAATTCATTGCTACCTCTGTATACTAGTAAATTATTGGCCCATTATCAGATTATTCGTATAGCGCTTTTGAAAACAATCTCAATCACGAGTTCCACGTAATAATAGATATTTCAGAATTTCAGTTTTTTTGACATGGTTACAAAATAGATTAGCGTAAGGCGAACTTTTTTGGGCAATTTTTGTAACATTTCAAAAATTAATTTCAATACGTATTCAAAATACAAATATTTTAGTGTTACGTTTTTATTTCTCTGTAATTCATACCGGCGTCAAAACATGACCAAGAAATATTAACATTGTTGGATTGTTTTTGAACAACGTGGGTGACAACATAAAAATATTGCAGGGCTGCATTTTTCCTTTTTTGTAAATTATGTGTTCAAACGGTAACCAAGAAATATAAACGTTGTTGCATCGTTTTTGGACGATTTATGTAACGCGTATAAAAAGATCAATTGCAGCTGACAACATAAATGTATTGTGAGACTCCATTTTCCTCTTATTGTTATTCATACCTGCATCAAAACGGCATCTGAAAAATGTTAACGTTATTGGATCGTTTTTGAACGATTTATGTAACGTGTTCGAACAGACCGATCGCGGGTGATAACCTAAATATATTGTAGGGCTGCATGTTTCTTTTTTTGTAAATTATATCTGTGTCCAAACGGTAACTAAGAAATATAAACGTTGTTGCATCGTTTTTGGACGATTTATGTAACGTGTTTAAAAAGATCCATTGCGGATGACAATATAAATATATTATGAGCCTGCATTTCCCTCCCATTATAATTCATACCTGCAACAAAACGGTATCCGAGAAATATTAACGTTATTGGATCTTTTGTAGAAGATTTATATAGCATGTTTGAACAGATCGTTCGCAGTGGACAACATAAAAATATTGCGACGCTGCATTTTCTCTCCTTGTACATTATACATGAATCAAAACGGTGTCCAAGAATTTTTAACGTTATTGGATTTGTATTGGACGATTTATGTAAGACGTTTGAACCGATCAGTCGCGGGTGAAAGCTTAAATATATAGTAGAGGTTGCGTTTTTTATCTTTGTACTTTATACCTGCTTCACTTCAAATATATTGTAGGGCTGCATTTTTCTTTTTTTGTAAATTATATCAGTGTCCAAACGGTAACTAAGAAATATAAACGTTGTTGCATCGTTTTTGGACGATTTATGTAACGTGTTTAAAAAGATCCATTGCGGGTGACAATATAAATATATTATGAGCCTGCATTTCCCTCCCATTATAATTCATACCTACATCAAAATGGTATCCGAGACATATTAACGATATTGGATCTTTCGTGGACGATTTATATAGCATGTTTGAACAGATCGTTCGCAGTGGACAACATAAAAATATTGCAACGCTGCATTTTTCTCTCTTTTATACATTATACATGAATAAAAACGGTGTCCAAGAATTCTTAACGTTATTGGATCTGTATTGGACGATTTATGTATGGTGTTTGAACCGATCGGTCGCGGGTGAAAGTTTAAATATATAGTAGGGTTCCGTTTTTTTATCTTTGTACTTTATACCTGCTTCAAAATGGCATTTGAGAAATATTAACTTATTGGCATTTTATTGCACAATTATGTAACCTGTTTTACCAAATCGATCGCAGATGACAACATAATTATATTTCGGAGCTGCATTTTTCCTTGTCTGTAGTTATTGTCTGCGTGAAGATGGTATCAGAGAATTATTAACACTGTTGGATCGTTTATGAACGATTTATGTAACTTGTCACAATATATGGGATAACATAAAAGTATTGAAGGGCTGTATTTTCTATTTTTTGTAAATTATATCTGTGTTCAAACGGTAATCAAGAAATATAAACGTTGTTGGATGGTTTTTGGACGATTTACGTAACGCGAGATCCATTGCGGCTGACAACATAAATATATTGTGAGGCTGCATTTTCCTCCCATTGTAATTCGTACTTGCATCAAAATGGCATCTGAGAAATATTAACGTTGTTGGATCGTTTTTGAACGATTTATGGAACGTGTTTGAGCAGACCGATCGCGGGTGATAACAAATATATTGTAGGGCTGCATTTTTCTTTTCTTGTAAATTATATCAGTGTCCAAACGGTAATGAAGAAATGTAAACGTTGTTGCGTCGTTTTTGGACGATTTATGTAACGTGTTTAAAAAGATCCATTGCGGATGACAACATAAATATATTGTGAGCCTGCATTTCCCTCCTATTATAATTCATACCTACATCAAAACGGTAGCCGAGAAATATTAACGATATTGGATCTTTCGTGGACGATTTATATAGCATGTTTGAACAGATCGTTCGCAGTGGACAACATAAAAATATTGCGACGCTGCATTTTTCTCTCTTTGTACATTATACATGAATTAAAATGTTGTCTAAGAATTTTTAACGTTATTGGATTTGTATTGGACGATTTATGTAAGATGTTTGAACCGATCAGTCGCGGGTGAAAGCTTAAATATATTGTAGGGGTTACGTTTTTTATCTTTGTACTTTATACCTGCTTCAAAACGGCATTTGATAAATATTAACTTATTGGCATTTTAGTGGACAATTATGTAACCTGTTTTAACAAATCGATCGCAGATAACAACATAATTATATTTCGGGGCTGCATTTTTCCTTGTCTATAGTTGTTGTCTGCAGCAAAATTGTATCTGAGAATTATTAACACTGTCGGATCGTTTATGAATGATTTATGTAACGTGTGTTTAACAGATAGATCGCGGATGGCAAAATAAAACTATTTTAGGGCTGCATTTTTCTATCTTTTAAGTTCGAATTTGCATCAAAATGATATCTGAGAATTATTAATGTTATTGGACCTGCTTTGGATGTTTTATGTAACATGTTTGAACAGATCGATCGCGGGTACCAGCATAAATATATTTCAGGGGTTGCATTTTTCTATCTTTGTAATTTATACCTGCATCAAAATGGTATCCGAGGAATAGTAACGTTATTAGCGTTGCATTGGACGATTATGCAACCTGTTTTAATAGATCAATTTCAGATGATAACATAATTATAATTCGGGGCTGTATTTTTCCTCGTCTAGAGTTCATATCTACTTCAAGGCGGTATTTGAGAATTATTAGCATTGTTGGATCGTTTTTGGACGATTCATGTAACGTGTTTTAGCCGATAGATTGCAGATGACAATATAAAACTATTTCAGGGCTGAAGTTTTTTTTTCTTTCAAGTTCACATCTGCTTCAAAACGATATCTGAGAATTATTAACGTTATTGGATCAGTTTTGGCTGATGTATGGAATATGTTCGAACTGATACATTGCGGGTTGTATTTTTCTATCTTTGTAATTTATACCTGCATTAAAATGCCATTCGAGAAATAGTAACGTTATTGGCGTTGCATTGGACGATTATGTAATCTGTTTTAACAAATCGATCGCATATGACAACATAATTATCATTCGGAGCTGTATTTTTCCTTGTCTATAGTTTATATCTGCATCAAGACGGTATCCGAGAATTATTAACGATGTTGGATCGTTTTTGGACAGTTTATGTAACGTGATTAACAAATAGATCGCGGATGACAATATAAAACTATTTCAGGGCTGCATTTTTCTTTCTTTTAAATTCATATCTGCATCAAAATTATATTTGAGAATTATTGACGTTATTGGACCTATTTTGCATGATTCGTGTAAAATGTTTGAACAGATCAATAAAACGAGTGACAACATGATATATTGTGGGAGTTGGGTTTTTCTGTGTTTGTAATTTATGCCTGCATCAAAATGGCATTGGTGAAATAGCAACGTTATTGGCGTTTTGTTGGACGATTTATCTAAGCTATTTTAACAAATCAAATCGTAGATGATAACATAATTATAATTCGGCGCTGTATTTTTCCTTGTCTATAGTTCATATCTACTTCAAGGCGGTATTTGAGAATTATTAACCATGTTGGATCGATTTTAGACGATTCATGTAACCGATAGATCGCAGAGCTGCATATTTCTTTCTTTTAAGTTCATATCTGCTTCAAAACAATATCTGAGAATTATTAACGTTATTGGATTTGTTTTGGATGATTTATGAAACATATTTTAATATATCTATCAGGGGTGCCAACAATAAAATATTAAAGGACTGTATTTTGCTTTGTTTAAAAATCACACCCGCACGAACATGGCACCTAAAACTATTGGATTTTTGTTGGAAGGATTTGAAATTGTGTCAGTCATGGATGTGGTATAGAAATATTGCGAAATTCAATTTTTGAAGATTTAAAAGCATTAAATTAGTATCTGGGGAATTCTAAAGCACTAAAGTAGATGACAGTGTAGGAAACTAAAACGGTTGAACAATTGTATGTAAAAGGTGTTTGTAGTACGCTAAAATTGTTGGATTTAATTTAGATTTAAGATTTCATTTCATATTTTTAAAGTATTTATGGAATATTTCGAAACAAGGCTATTTTCATGGAATACCATAACTGTTGGACATTTGTTGGACGAATTTTCTAATCAGCGGTGCATCAAAGCGTTCACTTTTTTCGAACTTTGTGCAATAGTTTTCGAAGTAAAGTATAGCACGGTCGCTGTATACACATATTTTAGAATTTCGATCTATAGTTATTGAAATTTTCTTGGATAATTTGTGTACTCGTTATAAATTAGGTAATCTTAGCCAAGAGCACTGTTATTATCGAGAATTCAATTCTTGTTTTTAAATTCATAAATAATCGAAAGGGAATCGGTGGAAAATAGGTGTTTTGTTGGATTTTGAGACGCAACATGGTGTAAATTTTTACAGTGCAGATAATGTTAATTTAAATATTAATTAAACTACGCAAAATAGAAAAATCGAACTCAGGGCCTCTCGCTTGATGGATGAGTGCTCTGCCACTGAGCTTTTTTAGAAATCCGAATACCAGGCGATTACGAATGCTTCTAATTGTAATTTTGTGTCATCATTTGGTGTTTATTTTGTAAGATTTTATACTTCTAATCTAAAGAAGAGTCGGCAAGTGCGAAGATTCTGAGTTCGATCCCCAGTTTAGGCATGCATTAATATTTAATTTGATTTATTTTAAAATTCAATGTTGTATCAGAACAGATCGGTCAAACATAAATTATTGGATTCTTGTTGGACTATTGATACATTATGCATATTAGGATGATTACATCTAACATTCGCCTTTGCCCTTATTTGCAACTTAATTTGTTCCTAAAATGGTTCAATGTGCTGGACTGTTAGGTTAATGCGCGTTACTAGATAAAATTTATTAATGGATCCAAAATCCTAAACTGGTGCAGGAACAGCCTTGCTTCAGCCAGATTCAGGTAAGACTATGTTAAGAATACTTCAGTGTTCAGGGAACCTTTCGAAACCTGAAAACATGACTTTTCGAATGCTAGTCGTTGTGTTAACTGCGAAGAGCAGATTAATATCTGCTTGTATTTCTGGGGTAGAATTAAGTCTGTGATTTCAGAATGTCAGTAAAGCAGAGAATTAAATGTTTTAAGTAAAATTAAGTATCTAACGTTCAGTGCCTATGTACGGAGCGCCTTAAACTGCCATAAACTCGTATTCTAAACTAGGGAGATAAATGAAATGATTGCTCTAAATCGATTCATTACGACTTTACAACTAGTTGTATTAATTCGACGAAATTAGGTATGTAAATTTTTAAATAAGTCCCTGATACCTAAAATATTGCAATTAATATTTTTTCAGATACATAAATTTTGTTTACAATAAGGGCTGAAAAATAAAGGCGATTCTTAAACAATGTTTTAAAAAATTCAGATAAAGTTAAAGAACGGACCAAAAAAGAGTAATCAGAAATGGAGTCAAAATTAATTAGCAAATTCTGGAGACCGATGAGTAGAAAAATATATTTCCCATTGATAATCTATTGTGCGCAAGCAAAGCGCGCAGCTCCGCCCTTAGATTTCAAGATCTTCATCTCATCACAGCCTCCAAGACGCAATTTTAGTTATTAGTGTGCCGTTTAAGTGTTTGCAATGATGGCCTCTTCGGGGTTACCGTATCAAACTGACAGTGCGCAATCGCAGGTGCGTTTCGTAATTATAGTAATCAAGCGGGAACCCCCTCATTAATGCATAACGTTTTCGTAAACCCTTTAATAGGCGGTCGTTTTTTAATCATTCACTTCTTTACAGATTTCTTCTCTTAATTTATTGGAAGCAACGTGTTCAAGATTGTATCAACATCAAGCGTATACTCCTCAAACTTCCATGTGCCCTTCTGACGGATACGTCCACTACGCTCCTTTAGAAGATGTCCAACACTTTCAACCATCCTACAACCTTCAAAATTACAGCAATCAATACTGGTTTAAAAATTCACCATCGCCTACTGATATCGGAACGCAACAATACCAATGGTCCCAGAACGCGTACGCGAATTTTCCATCTGTTAAATTTATTAAACCGGAAGAATACACGAGTTACGCCAAGGCGCGACGTTGCCTTAAATGTCAGTGCCCTAATTGTACCAACGAAGAGAACGGCTTTAAAAGGTCACAATCGAAAAAAGTGCACATTTGTCACTATCCGGGGTGCGATAAATTCTACGGAAAGACTTCTCATTTACAGGCTCATTTACGGTGGCACACCGGTGAAAGACCTTTTGTATGCAACTGGCTTTTTTGTGGCAAGCGCTTCACGCGATCGGATGAATTGCAACGTCATCTTAGGACACATACCGGAGAAAAGCGATTTGTATGCAGCACGTGTAATAAACGATTTATGCGTTCCGATCATTTAGCTAAACACGTTAAAACTCATAAGAATGATAAGAAGACAATCGCCGAGACGGACAATTTAAATAGCATGTGTGGCGGCATCTGCCATTTTTAAAATTAAAATAGTGACTTGTTATATTTTTTAATTGTAAGTAATATTGTACATATTTTTTAATTAAACTAATTATGTTTCTTTGCTAACCTATCATTGAAATCTCCGACACTCGAGAATAGGTAGTTTACGATGTATTTAGATACTGCGTCCATCTCGTGGTAATTTAAATACTAAGGGTTTGAAATTGTTAAAAAATGTATGGTAAGAGGGCAGCACAACGCAACAATTAAGGGTGTTATTATCTGGGCGGGCTTTACGGATGCATGGCCGCCTTGATAGAGGAGGGCAACGAAATAAAATAAAACAAAAAACGCAAATTATAGTCTGATATTATTTACGTACTCGGTGGGGTTACAGAGAGGGGATTAGCAAGGTGGCGCTTGATGAATTAAAGTCAGTTTGAATCAAATCATATGAATGCGTACAAGTATTGATGTATTGTGTTTATGCAATTGTCTAAGTTCTTTTCGCCCACCTGATGGAATTGAGTGAATGTGCGGTGATCTGTGAACGAGTGTTTGCTTGTGTGAGGGATGATTTCGTTTAAGTGGTGGTAAGACTGCCAAACTGGAAGAACGCTCCGAACAGGATAAGGGGCATGGATCCCCTGACATTTCTGTAAGTTTTATTTATCATCAACTACCTGTAAGATTTGATTTCAGCGTGAGATGACCTTGAAAAGTGTCTTCTTTTCAGTAACGAATTTTAGACATCCCCTCCCCTGAATAAAAATTTTAATTTAATTTTGAAAGACGATTTGCTTAAAAATTATTTTTATTTCTTATGAATTAAATCTTGATCAATTTTTTTTGTGCCAAAACAGAAAAAAAATTTTCGTATAGATGGTAAAAAGTGGTATTTTTCGAGTTACTTTACTTATCTAAAGTACCGGCCATTTCCGACGGTTTCGAATAATTTTCAATATGAATTTATAAACACAGAGGGCAGCAGTTAAGAGCGTGTTTTATAAATTACAAATTAAGTATCTCATCTGCAAACGTCCATGATATTTGAGCTTACGCTTTGCATTAAATTAAATTTCATTAAGTTACGCACTTTATCTCCATTTGTGAGCTACGCTCACCTTTTACTTGTATCTATTAAATTTAAGGCAACCTTGTTGCGCAATAACCCATGAGTTACATTTTTTAATTAAACAAAACTCGTGTACTAATAGGAATACTTTACAAATCGCAATCGATGGTAACTCCAAAAATCGTATACATTTGTAACTGGTTTCTTTATCAAAGGTTAGAATATTTTCATTATTAAAAAATAATTCACATAAATATACAGAGCGAACTTATTGCTCAGTAACTCGTGAGTTATATCACTAAAATTTTGTAAAAGCTGCGACCAAATTTTTTATAAAAAAACCCCCCGAGTTTGTTGCTTAGTAATTTACAGGTATAAATAACCTTTAAGTCACTCTTAAAATATATCCGAAAATATTTTGTAACTAAGTACGCCATTAAAATTACAAAGTTGGCTACAATTTCTATCTCATAAGATACAGGTATCCGCCCTAATTTCAATGCAGGCCCTGTATTTGTCAAATATTACCAATTTATAACTCAATTCAAGTTTCTATTTATTTTATATTTAAGAAAAACTGTAGCTACACCTATAACTCACAGTGCATCTAAATTTTGATCCTAGCGAGTTATTATAACCCAAGTTTGTTTTCCGCCTTGTCTCAATAACTCAAGAATTGTGGTTCAAGTTGTTGCGCCAATCGTGTAACAGAGAAACTTAAATTCTGCATTGAAAAAAATTACTATTACTTAGTAAGGCTTGAGTTACATCTTTTAATTAACAACGCATGGATGCTTTCTGCGTGAAATAATACCAGTGCAAAAATAGCGCTCTGTTATTACATTGATTGTAATGTTCTACTGGGATTAATTCATTAAACAATTATTGCTATTTTTATTCAAAATAAATAGCAACACGTGCATGAGTTATATTTTTTAATCGATCGACGTTTGGAATTTTTGAAAAAACTATTTATTTCGGTATCATGTTCAGTATCATGTTCAATAAAAGGTTATAATAAATAATTTACAGATATTCGACCCCATTAAAACAGTACCGTGATGAGCTTCTTTGGGTTGCATGAAGCCGTGTAAACTTTTTTTATAGAATTGGTTCTTAAAAACTGGACGTTCCAGTATTAAAAAATACTCAGTACTTCATAATTCACGGTGCAAGAATTGCAACTCAGGAGTTGCAGCTTATAGAAACTTAGAATAACAAGTCTTAGATCAGAAAGGTTAGATATCTAAACAATGCAATAATTTTAACCAGAATTTAAGCTAAAATTATTTTCAGAATTTGAGTTACAAATGAGCTACAACCACTGTTAGATAATTTGTGGGCTAAATTTGCTGTTTTAAAATAATTTTAAATATTTCACGTTCAATCACTTTTGAATTTTAATAACTCGCAACATCCCATTTCGTTTAAATTGAATAAAGAAGCCAATTATGGAAGTTTTGTTTATTAACCTTGCGAGTAGGAGTTGCTGTTTGATTAGCGACTCTGCTAAAACGCTAGGAACAAATTTGAATAAGAATAAGTTTGCGTTAAATATCTTTTAGTAAATCGTGAGCTACACCTGCTGTTGGAAAAGTTTGGGCCGTTTCAGGCACAGCCGACTTTTGTTTAATGAGCGTGTTTAAAAATTCAAAAGCCGTTTTGAGTTGTAGAAACTTAAACAAGGTTGCTGTGGCTCGCGAGTTACATATTAACCTGTTGGCTGCATTGCTGTTTTTAAGAATTTTTTTAACAAAATGGAATGTGAGTTACATTGCTTTTGCTAACAGAAGTGTCATAAAATACAGCTATGTTATTCAACTGAGATACATAGAAAACGTCCATTTATACAAGTAACTCGCGAGCTACCCCTGGTACAAATCTTGAATATTAATCAAAATGTGGAAATACGCAACATGTTAATATTTGATTCGACGACTCATTAATTTTTGTTATTGAAAACGAAATTTTGGGCTACGATTGCTACTTAAAATGCATTCAGGTTTATCAAAAAGTTTTTTAATCTCATCTTGAGTTTAGAAATTTTAGGAATCTAAAAAAACGCGAGCTACGGTTTCTGGGTTTACTATTGCCGCTCGACATTTTCTGACAAAAATCAAACGGCGAAGGATAAGTTGTTTGGAAAGTTTCTTTTATAAACAAACTAGCGTCCTATTAACTCATGAGTTACAATTAGATCTATTTAAAAAAAGCTGTATTAACACTGCCGCTTAAAATATATCGGAAGCATATCTCACTGTCTGCATCTAACTAACTTCTAATATAAATCTGATTAAAAAACTTAGAAAGTGTGTCTAAAATCTACGAGAATCTACGATTGATGAGCTACAGCTGCTGTTTAAAACGCTTTGTACAGTGCAGCGATCTGCAACTGCCGAGCTACAATTACCGTTTAAGGAGTTTTATTCGCAATATAACTAACAAAATAAAAGTATTGACGCAGCAATGAAAAAAGAGCTACAGTTCTCCTGTATATTTCTCTTAACATTCATTTCAATTTTAATGCTAATAAAATCATGAGATATTTGTTTAACTGATAGAACTGCAACAGCAATTTGGTTTCAAATATGGAATGAAGTGGAGTTAACTGAATAATTTGTGAGCTACAATTACTGTTAGTAAAACAGTTTTCTCTCGAGATACATTGTTACCTTAATTTTAATTGTAGCGTCACGCAACGTTTGTTTAATAACTCTTAGTTAAGCAAATCGAGCTACAACCGCTGTTTTAAAAATTTTGGCAACAGCAGTTCCGACTTCAAATTTTAAATGCGGGTACGATAACTTTGAATGATAAAGTAACGGGCATTTTGTTTAAAATATTGATTGATGCGGAGCTAACCGAATAACTTGTGAGCTACGGCTGCAGTTGGGATGTATTTTTATCTTAATTTAATTGCAACGTCGTGAAAAGTTTGTTTAACAATCCTTCGTTAAGTAAGTCGAGCTAAACAGCTGTTTGAAACAGAAATTAGCAGCAGCAGTTCTAACTTCAAGTTTAAAATATTGATTGACGCGGAGTTAGCCGAATAATTCGTGAGCTACAACTACTGTTAGTAAAGCAGTTTTCATCTGAGATACGTTTTTACCTTAATTTTATTGCCAAGTCGCGAGAAGTTTACCTAATAATCCGTGGTTAAGTGAGTCGAGCTACAACCGCTGTTTTAAAAAATTTTGGCAACAGCAGTTCCGACTTCAAATTTTAAATGCGGGTACGATAACTTTGAATGATAAAGTAATGGACATTTGTTTAAAATATTGATTGGTGCGGAGCTAGCCGAATAATTTGTGAGCTATGGCTGTAGTTGGGATACATTTTTATCTTAATTTAATTGCAATGTGTAAAAAGTTTGTTTAATAACCCTTGGTTAAGCAAGTCGAGCTAAACAGCTGTTTAAAACAGAAATTAACAGCAGCAGTTCTAACTTCAAGTTTAAAATATTGACTGACGCGGAGTTAGCCAAATAATTCGTGAGCTACAATTACTGTTGGTAAAGCAGTTTTCATCTGAGATTCGTTTTTACCTTAATTTTATTGCCAAATCGCGAGAAGTTTACCTAATAATCCGTGGTTAAGCGAGTTGAGCTGCAACTGCTGTTTTAAAAAATTTTGGCAACACCAGATCTGACTTTAAATTTTAAATGCGGGTACGATAAGTTTAAATGATGAAGTAAGGGACATTTGTTTAAAATATTGATTGATGCGGAGCTAGCCGAATAACTTGTGAGCTATGGTTGCAGTTGGGATACATTTTTGTCTTAATTTAATTGCAACGTCGTGAAAAGTTTGTTTAATAATCCTTGGTTAAGCAAGTCGAGCTAAACAGCTGTTTGAAACAGAAATTAGCAGCAGCAGTTCTAACTTCAAGTTTAAAATATTGATTGACGCGGAGTTAGCCGAATAATTCGCGAGCTACAACTACTGTTGGTAAACCAGTTTTCATCTGAGATGCGTTTTTACCTTAATTTTATTGCCAAGTCGCGAGAAGTTTACCTAATAATCCGTGGTTGAGCGAGGTGAGCTGCAATTGCTGTTTTAAAAAATGTTGGCAACAGCAGTTCCGACTTCAAATTTTAAATGCGGGTAGAATAAGTTTGAATGATAAAGTAATGAACACTTGTTTAAAATATTGATTGATGCGGAGCTAACCGAATAACTTGTGAGCTATGGCTGCAGTTGGGATACATTTTTATCTTAATTTAATTGCAACGTGTGAAAAGTTTGTTTAATAACCCTTGGTTAAGCAAGTCGAGCTAAACAGCTGTTTAAAACAGAAAGTTCTAACTCCAAGTTTAAAATATTGATTGACGCGGAGTTAGCCGAATAATTCGTGACCTACAACTACTGTTGGTAAAGCAGTTTCCATCTGAGATACGGTTTTACCTTAATTTTAGTAGTTAAGCGAGTCGAGCTACAATTGCTGTTTTAAAAAATGTTGGCAACATTTTTCACTTTAATTTTAAAACGCGTGTTTGAATAACAACGTAATGGAAATTTTGTTTGAATAGCCGAATAATTCGTGAGTTACAACTACTAGTGCAAAGCAATTTTCGTTTGACATTCATTGTTACCTAATTTTGATAGGACGCTGTGAAAAGTTTATTTTGTAATCCTTGGTTAAGCAGGGCGAGCTACAAATGCTGTTTTAGAAAATTTCAGCAACTGTAGTTCTGGGTAAAGGTTTAAAATGCGTGTACGACAAGTTTGAATAATAATGCAATGAAAATTTTGTTTGAAATATAAAATGAAGTGAGTTGCAACTACTGTTGGTAAAACAGTTTTCGTCTGAAAAGTTTGTTTATTAATCAAGCCGAGTTACAACTGCTGTTTTAAACTCGACTTCTACAAAGTAATGGACAAGTTTAAAATATTGATTGATGCGGCGTTAGCCGTTTGACAACGAGATACATTGTTGCCTTAATTTTAGCTGCAACGTCGCGAAAAGTCTAGTTAATAATGGTGTTCTTACTTCAAGTTTACATATGGATACGAAGTAATGAACATTTTGTTTAACATCATTTTTGTACAAAGCGGAGTTGATTGAGTAACTCGTGAGCTACAGCATCTGTTGTCAGCAGCTTTATCTCAAAATCTACCTCAGCACGAATTTATTTAAAATAACGGTCGGTTTGTGGTCAATAATCTTGAATTTTAGAAATTGAGTTATAACAGCTGTTGGGCGGAATTTTATTTACTTTAACGATTCTTGAATAAGCGTCGAACTACAATTGCTATTGGTATTAAGTTTTTGCCGAAAATTCATTTAGGGAAATTTGAAATAATATACAGGGCGCAATTGAAAAAAAATTAACAGCAAAAATAATTTACTAATTATTTTCGCAGGATGCAATTCTTTTTTTAAACAATGAAAACTAAGTACAGGTTGTGAAATATTTTTTATTGTCGAAGTAAACAAATAAGCAAAGCATTCGCTAAATTATTAAGCATGTTATATTGCCATTAATGTTATAACATAATAATTTCATTAACCAACAGTTAAACTTGAAGCTACTATAATTTTATAGTACCGCAAAGTAAGTGTATGTAATAAAATTAATAGGTAGCGTACATTAATAACACAGTACGTTGCGGGCATTGTTGTTTAAAATTTGTAGTTGCTGAAGTTTTATTGTTGTTCCCATTATATCTTTTTTTTAATATTCTATTGTAAAATTGTCTAAATTAATAATTTGCGTACGTTTTTTTAAGCTGTGCTTTTATTAGGTTGGCAATAAACTTGTTTGGAAAATATTTCGATTCAGGGGAAAGGTAATCAGAATTATGCTCGATAATACGAGTTTTAATAAATTGATATGTTCCTCCAAAGTAAATTTTATATCCATAAATATAATTTACGGCATCGATCAATCATGCCGACTGTTTAGGATTAGTCAACAAATCACTTGAAGAGAATATCAATATAATAGGCGATAATATATTGTCGTGTGCATTTGTGTTATCGAATGAGTGTGGTCGACACTCGGATACATATCTCATTAATCCAGTAAACATGATTGAAAGTGCCGCGACTAATTTACAATGGACGGGTGCTGTGGAAGCAGAGGAACCCTGCTGGGTTCTGCTTTTCTATAAGCCTGGCTTGGAGGGTGAATATTTGCCAAGATTCTATAGATATATTTGCCGCATATTAATCAATCATTTTTCTCTTTTTTTTTGAGATATTAAAATATTGGCTTTGGCTTTCGAAAAAAAGTTGTAACGGCCTGCAGTGTATAATGAAATAGTCAATTATACATGCAATTTGTAATAAAAAAAACTGCCAACGTATATAACATTATTATTAAATATTACAGCTTTCGATGACAAAACTATCAAATTTGTTTCTATACCAACTTTTTTTACATATAATTAATAGTTGAATATCGAATAGTTAACCATTTTTTTATAGCTTTGCAATTAGTTGCAGCTGTTTGATTCAAATCAAAACAATTACGATAACTACTAATGTAATTTTTAAATAAGAGAAAGGATATCGTGTTATACATATGAGATTGCATGAAAAACACGTCCAGCATAATTTATTTAACTAAAAAGTTGTTTTCAGTTTAAAAACCAAAGGCTAGACTAATTACAAAGGCTGATATTATCGAAACCACTCTTATTTGTTAGAATATGTTAGCCTAAGCGTTAAATCATGTCATCCATCATGAAAATAACAAAAGGATTGTTAAGGTTTGGAAATTAGATCGGGTACTCTTATCTGCGAAATATATCTTGGTCGATATTTTGCTTTACATTCCATTGTCAAGGTAACTTACTACAGTTAGAAAACGTTTAAAAAAAAGGCTTCATTATGACGACTATCGATATAATTATTCTGGCCAAATTGGCCATTTGAGATGCTAAATCATGATAACCATCAGCAAAGTACTTTCAGTTAAACACTATCAACAGCTCGTTAAATTATAAACCAAAGGCTTACTAAGGTTAAATTACTACATCTATCGTCATAAACACTATAACCTGAAAAATAGATTTTAGTGGTTACTAAAGCTCTATATTGTAACCTACAGCTAGAAAAACTTATTCGAAGATCTTTAGATTTGGAACCAAAGGCTTAGTTTTGAAATTTATCAATTTAATCATTTTTATCTAGGAAATAGGTGGATACAAAACCACGAAAACTGTTGTCAAAGCAACTTCTTATTAAACAGTTATTATTCTGGCCAAATTGGTCATTTGAGATGCTAAATCATGTTAACCATCAGCAAAGTACTTTCAGTTAAAAACTATCAACAGCTCGTTAAATTATAAACCAAAGGCTTACTAAGGTTAAATTACTACACCTAAACACTATAACCTGAAAAATAGATTTTAGTGGTTACTAAAGCTCTATATTGCTTCGTTAAGGTAACCTACAGCTAAAAAAACTTATTCAAAGATCTTTAGATTTGGAACCAAAGGCTTAATTATAAAATTTATCAATCTAATCATTTTTATCTAGGAAATAGGTGGATATAAAACCACGAGAACTGTTGTCAAAGTAACTTCTTATTAAAAAGTTATTGTAGATCGTTAGATTTGAAACCAAAGGCGCGATTAGGACATCGATCAATATAATTATTCTTATCACGCAAAATTAGTCATCCTTCATCAAAGAATTTCCAGCTAAAAACTATCAAAGACCCTTTAAATTAGTGAGAAAAAGCTTGCTAAGGTTTGAAGGCTAGATCATCATAACCACGCTTACTTGAAAAACAGGTTTTGCTAGATGCTAAATCAACTTACAGTTGGAAAAATCTATTTGTAGATCTTTAGCCTTCAAACCAAAGGTTCGATAATAACACCTATGAATATAATTATTTTTGTCGGATAAATGTGTCATTTTCAGTTGTTCAAATTTGAAACCAAGTGTTTACAAAAGCTAGGGGTTTAGATCACCATATCCATCATGGTAACTTATTTGAAAAATAGATTTTAGTAGTTCCTAAATCTTTATATTCCACTGGTTGGAGTGATTTAAGACATTAAACCACAACGTCCTTCATTAAAGCATTTCCTTTTAAAAACTATCAAAGGCCCTTTGAATTGGTAAGCAAAGGCTTGCTAAGGTTTGGAGGATAGATGCTATTGCCAGGACAACTTACAGTTACAAAAATGTATCCGTAGAAATTAGATTTCAAACCAAAGGCTTTTTTTACGTCGAAAATAGTACATTTGAAATGCTAAATCGTGATACCTATCATAAAAGTAACTTCTTGTTAAAAACCATCAAAAGTTCTTCATATTAAAAACTAAAGGTTTGCTAAAGTTGGAAGGTTGGATCATAAAATACATAATCATAATCAAGCTTTCAATTATAAAATCATCTTCTTGAATCTTTGGATTTGAAACCAAAGGCTCAATTATAAAATTAATCAGTTGAATTATCCTTGTCGAAAAAAATAAGCCATCCTTAGTGCTAAAGCACGAGTTTCATCACCGAAACAACTAATTGTTAATAAACCTTATGCCTAGATTTTTAGATTTGAAATCGAAGTCTTGATTATGACATCTATACCAAAAAATAGGATATTTGAAACGCTAAATCGTGGCATTCATTTTAAAAACAACTTCTTGTTAAAAACCATTAAAAGTTCTTCATATTAGACTTTAAACGGATGCTAAAGTTGAAAGGTTAAATCATGAAATACGCCATAACACTGTTATCTTAAAAATATCTTTTGGTTGATGCCAAATTTTAATATCCAATATCAAAAAACTTATTCGTACATTTTTAGATTTGAAATCAAAGGCTTAATTAGGATATTTGAAACGCTAAATCGTGGCATTCGTCTTAAAAACAACTTCTTGTTAAATACCATTAAGAACTCTTCATATTAAACTTAAACACTTGCTAAAGTTGAAAGGTTAAATCATGAAATACACCATAACATTGTTATCTTAAAAATAAATTTTGGTTGATGCCAAATTTTAATATCGAATATCAAAACAACAAAAAACTTATTCGTAGATTTGAAATCAAAGGCTTAATTATGAAATTAATCTTTATAACCATCCTTACATCATCGCAGCAACTAATTGTTAATAAACCTTTTGCATAGAGTTTCAGATTTGAAATTGAAGGCTCGATTTTGACTTCTATTAAAACAACCAGGCTATTTTAAGTGCGATAACCATTATAAAAATAATTTCTAGTCCTCTTAACATCATAAAACAAAGGCTAGCTAAGGTTTGGAAGTTAAATCATGATGTCGATTATGAAACCACTGTTATTTAAAAAATAAATTGTAATTGAACCGAATATCCATCAGCAAAGCAACTTAATAAAACGCTCAATTAGACATCTGTCAATGTAAAATCTATTGTTGTAGAAAGTTCTTTCGCAGATTCTTAGATTTCAAATCGAACACTCAGTTATAGGTTTATCGATGTAATAATCCTATCTGCACGAGAAGGTCATGTTCGATTCTAAATCAGAGCAATTTTTGGTAAATAAACTATTAAAGCCCTTCAAATTAGAAACCCAAGGCTCTCGAAGATTTGGAATTTAGATCCGTGCTATTCATCATTATATCCACCTTTATCTGAAAAATAGATTGTGGTTGACGTTAACTGAAATCCATTATCAAAACAACTTTCCGTTAGAAAATCTTATTCGTAAATCTTTAGATTTTAAATATATTCTATTTATAGACCTTTAGATTTAAGACTAAAGGCGCAATTATGAAATTAATCTAAAAGAAATAAGTCATCATGGATGCTAAAGCACCAATCCATCATCGAAGCAATTAGATATTTAGATTTGAAACCAAAGGCTTAATAATAAAATGTAGAAATAGATCATCGTTGATGTTAATCCACGAGATTTATCATCAAGGTAACTTTAGGTTAACAACTTGTTCAAGGCTCTTATGTTTAGAAACCAAAAGCTTACTAAAATTCACAGCATAGATAATGATATCAAGAATGAAAAATCGGGTATTGTAAGTTAAATTATGAAATACAGTAACAAAGCAACTTACAGTTAGCAAATCTTATCCAGATTTGAAACCAAAGGCTCAATTATGAAGTTTATCAATATATCCTTATTTAGAAAACCAAGTCTATATGGATACTAAACCATAAAATCCGCCACTGAAGCTATTCGTGAATTTTTCGATTTGGAACCAAAGGCTTATCTGCACGAAAAGTCATCTTGGATATTTAATCACGTGTGAAGACATTAAAGCAACTTTCAATTAAAAAATTTAGATTTTTAGATTTGAAACCAAAGATTAGTTATGAAATTTATGGATATGATTATCCATATGTATTAAATAGGTAATCATGGATGCTAAACCACAAGTTAATATCAAAGAAACTTCTTATTCGTAAATCTTTAGATTTAAAATTAAAGGCTTCAAAAAATCATTTTGGACACTAAGCCACAGAGCTGTCTCAAAAAAACTTCTAGTCAAACATTGTTGGAGGTTGTTCGAACTTGAAACCAAAAATTTATTAAGGTTTGTAGATTATCGTAATTTTTGAATCATGAGTTGCATTGACTTCCAGCTAGAAAAGTTTTTCGTAGATCTTCCAATTTGAAACCAAAGACTCAATTATGGCATTTATCAATCTTTATGTATAAAAATAGGTCATCATAGATGCTAAAAAACGAGATCTACTCGTAGATTTTTGAATTTGAAGCCAAAGGCTCAATAATGAAATTTGGCAATATAGTCGTCCTGAAAATAGGGAATTGTGAATACTAAAGCAGGAGATCTACCATTAACGCAACTTCTGGTTAAAAAAGGCACTTCAAACAAAAACCAAAGGTTTGCTAGCGTTTGTAAGATAGGTTGTGACATCTGAAATTGTAATGCATTAGCAACTTTCAGTTAAAATGCCTTGTTCGTAGATCTTCCATTTTGAATCCGTCTACGATATAATCATCCTTATCTAGAAATATAGGTCATCGTGGATTCTAATTTTGGGATCCATCATCAAAACAACTTCTTGTTGAAAATAATTATTCATAGATTTTTACTTTCTCTTACCTATATGAAATATAGAATAGAGAAAGTATTGTTTTCGTCCAGAATTTTCGATGTCAAAATTTTAGTGGAAATACACGTTTTG
>JAHWXV010490470.1:0-12155 GCA_024586415.1 Phrixothrix hirtus | reverse complement strand
GCCCATCAAAAAATTATTTAATAGGTCTTGATTCTCGTTCATGTGCAACAGAAGGCGAGTTGGCTCGCGTAATTGCGGGGGTTACCTGAATTGTATGTATGGTAATGGAGGTCATTGTGTAAAAGCCTCCGCAAGCTTCGGTTGAAAATTCCAAGTGACACTAATTGCCGCTGCATTGCATAAATAGAACCTTTTCTCCTTTGCCAAAATTTTATGGCGTACTCACACGTTTATAGTGCCACTTTTCGTCTTCAAAATATTTTATCCACATTCAAAGGACATTGCGTGGAATAATAAAGCGATTCCAAGACGTCCACTGCACATCGCTCCCAGCGTATAGCAACTGATACGATAGTGTCTTTCCTACTTTGCAGTGTTTTAACACCGTCCGGCTCACAGCCCCACCTTGTGTATCGGACTTTTAACTTGTATACGCCAGAAATCGCCGGCCCCGATTGATGTAGTAGTTAGCATGTTCACCTTTACACCCAAAGGTCGGTATATTTTTAGCGGACCAAAATTCTCGGATAAGGAAATAAAATTGTAGATTCAGTATCAACGTGTAATTTGGCACATTAAAAATTCCTATTGAAGGTGAAATTCCTCCAGATTGAGCAAAATTCTAATAGGCGGAGCGAAATGACTATATGACAGTCCTAGTTCCAGAAGGTCAAGGGAATTTCCGTATCCCGAAGTCTCCGCCACAAAACAAACAATTACCGTAAATTCCTTTGAATACTTTATTTTTAATAAAATTGGCATGTTGCGTACGTAATACTTTGTATATCGGAAAAGAGGACTTGGATTTAGAAACACTCTGCACATTAAAAAATATGTCTTGTATTTATTTACGGTGGCGTAATTTGGATAATTGTTTTGAATTTTGTTTTTTAGACTTTTTCTTCATAAAAAGATTTTGATACTTGAATTATACTGATTATTTATCGCTATATATATACGGGGGCGGTCTGATTACTGAGATTACTAACATAGAGATGGCGGTATAATCCTCGTATGCGTATCATTTATCAAATCTATCATATATTATAAGACAGCTGTCAAAGTTTCAGTCAAATGCGTTGTTTAAAGTAAACGTGTTACGTGGTTTCGTCAATATGGGCAAAATCTAATTTCGTGCTGTCATTAAACAATTTTATATCGCCAGAAAAAAATCCAAAGAAATTAAAGAAGAGTTAGATAACGTTCACGGCGAATCTGCGCCATCATTTAAGACAGTTTGTTTCTGAGTAAATGTATTTAAACGTGGCCGTACGAGTGCCGAAGATGAAACAAGATCAAGACGTCCGAAACAGGCTACCACTGTCGAAATGATCAACAAAGTTCATGATCTTGTTTTAAATTATCGTCGATTAAAGGTGTGTTTGATAACAGACACTATGGGTTTGTCTAAAGAACGTGTTTGTCATATTTTACATGAACACTTGGGTATGAGAAATCTGTCAGTAAAACAGGTGCCGCATCTAACTACTGCGCGTAACAATTTCTGAGTACTCTTTAATCGAATTTTTACGTCGATTTATTATCTTTGACGAAACGTGGATATACCACTATATCCCCGAAACAAAAATTCAGTCCAAACAATGGGTAGAAGCCAGTTGCAGTGTGCCGAAGAAAGCAAAAGTCGTTCCATCATCTAACAAGGTTATGGCCACCATATTTTGGGATGCTCGTGGTATTATCTTTATAGAATATCTGTAAAAGGGCAAAACAATCACAGGCGAGTACTACGCGTCGTTATTGTATCAGCTAATTAAAAAATTAAAGGAAAAACAGCAGCATTTGGCAAGAAAGAAGGTGTTGTTCAACCATCACAGTGAACCGGCCCATTCATGGAACATTTTTAGGGCAAAATTAGTTGAATTACGATTCCAAATACTTCGTCATGCATTTTACAGTCCAGATTTAGCTCCACCTGATTTTTTCTTGTTTCCAAACTTGAAAAAATGGCTAGGTGAAAAGGAATTTTCATCTAACGAGGAAGTGGTTGTAGAAAAAAATGTTTATTTTGAGGTGTTCGATTCGTCCGATTATGGTGAAGGCATTAAATGACTTGAACATCGTTGGAACAAGTGCATCGAGTTAAAAGGCAACAATGTCGAAAAATAAATGTAAAAACCTTGAATAAATTACCTTCTTTTGTACTACTTATCTTAGTTTTCAGACCACCCTCGTAAGATGCCGCTGCTTCAAAACTTTTCAAGGGTTCTTTTCGTTGTTGTCATCATCCCTACTGCCGACTAAAAGTCATACCTAGGAAGGAACCGTATATTTCCTGATAGGTTTGTTATCAGTTGAAGCACTGCATTTTTCATTCCTTATCTATTGAAAGGGGGAGAGAAGGAGTTTGAACATGGGAACGTTATCCTTGCGAGTATTTTCATATTGGTTACCTTAATCTAAACCTATGCATTCTGAAGTATTTATAGATGGTTCTTTTTTGCTGATTTATGTGGTCCTTTTTCAGATAATAGTTTGTCAATGTTGCTTTAATTTGTTTTATTGTGGGAGTATAGTGTTTTAATGATAATCAAAACCATAGTTGTTACAAAAAATCAGGAATATCGATACGGGTGCTCCAATTGCGCTTAAGCACAGAACTGTAGAAGCTTTCGTGAAGGTACCTTCTTCAGGCATTTTTACTCTGAGAATACTTTGGAATATTTGTTCCTGTGTACTTCTTAAAACACTTGGTTCACTTCCTTTTATCAAAGTATTTTAGTTGAATCTGTTGCTTTTTAGTATGATGTTTGTTTCGGTTTTATGATTTTCATCTATTAGCACGCTTGTAATGTAATGTACCTATACTCCACATCTAGTTTGCCTTTTTTTGTTAAATAATTAGATTAGTAATTTCAAAGTACAAACTCGATGTTGAAATAGGACATAGCCACATTAATTGTACATATTTAAATTATTTAAAAAACATTTCGTTAATTTATTACTAACAAAACATCCTGTAGATGTTTCATTTAATTATTATGTGTATAATTATCGAACCGAACTTTAACCGACTATTATGTTCATTTATTTGTTTATTTCTACTTTTTTAATTAATGCTGTATTTATTTCAATTAAGATTAGGTATACTTTAAAGTTTCTTGTATGAAATAATCTAAGAGTTCAGGATTCTTGACCTAATTTAATAAAACTTGAACTTTGTGTATAAAGAATACGAGTGTTCCGAACTGATTAGATAACCGTATGTTAGTGTTCGCCATTTCTGGAAAATTTTACATTATTTTAATTAGTTTAATTGCTTTGTTTCAATTAAGATGTAGTTTATTTATTTAATGATTGATTTGTATTTATAACCGCTATATTTTGTGTAATTTTGATCCAGTTATTTCAAGTAGTTTAGACCGTAATACTATTACTACTATTACTATTACGCATCCGATACTGCATTAATTAATTGTTGAAATTGTTAATTAAACTAGATTTTGGACTAGAAAGTTGTTTCTCCTTGAATTCACCGATAACCATTTTATATAAAAGCCGCCGCGTGAAGTTCGATTTTTCAGAGACATCTTGGCCATTTAGTGGGCAAAGTTACGCCTCGAAAAAGTTTAGAACATAATCAACCCCAAACATCGCGTTGTGCATTATTTCTATTTGTGTAGAGTAAATCTCAATGTTATTAAATTGCAAAATCCGTAATACTTTAATTACTTTTCATAGTTAAAATTAAAAGCAAACGAAACGATCATATTTAAATACAGGCCGCATTTTCCCCAAAAGTTTGAGGGAAGGAACGCTCTGTTGCAACATCTAACGTATAGATCACGAAGATTGTTAAACCGTACATTTTGTTTTGAATTAAGCAAAAATATACTATACTGTTTGGCTACGAATTATATATACCGTATTGTTGAAAACCATTACGTCTCATGTCCGTAACGAACTTGAGAAGGGACCCTTTCGTTGCGACCCCTTGTTCCACATAGTGGCGTAGCCCAAACGGTAGATGCTGCTCATCACCTCCTAAACAAAGCTTAGTCTAGGGTACATAATCCAACACCAAACAATAAATAGTTAACGTAAGGTACACCCGCGATAACGACATTTTCACAAAGATAAATACAACATAAATACAACAAGCCATCGCCATCTTGGTAATCATTTACTGTTAGATCGATCGTGCACTATTACGACACCTAGTATCCGCAATTGAAAAATAAACAACGCCTAGCTAATTTTAAAAGGTTTATATCATTGATATAATTCAAATGTTGTAGAATTCACTTTATTGTTTTAATAAATGATTTTCTGTTATAAAGACTTATTACTGAAGGTATAATTATACAAATAAATATTAAAGGATTATATTACAAATGTAATTTGGCCATAATACATGCAAATACTTGTAAATACAGAATAAATGAAATACAAAAGTGCAACACAGTTTAAATAACAAGCATGCAAATATTCCGAGTTTAAAAATTAATTACAAACAGTGCAAATTTACAATAAAGTACATTCATAGTACTAATTAAAAATAAATTCAAATAAATATAACAGCTTGAAGGTGTACACCGAGCTCTATAAATAAAAGAACAGTACAATTAGCTTACGAACTACAACTAAATTAAAAATCCAAAGTGTTAATTGAACTAATTAGAGCAAAGTCATGACACAAAGGTATATACAGAGTGTAACAAAATTAAAATAGTAAATAACTTTAAACCAGTACAATTTATAAACATCAGTTCATACTGGGAAGCTGCCGTGTAAATAGTTTTAACCTGTACATATTTCAAGTAAGTTTTAGACAGTTTCTGCAGCAGCCGAAGAACATTCCTGGACCCACGCTTCGACTTAAAAGCTAACTCGCGGCATTTGTAATACTGTTCAAGCCCCAGCGGGACACGTTACGCGCTGTATTTTAGCTACTTTATCGAGCTTTTTCACATTTTGTATAATTTTCCAATAAAGTTTAGCTATACAATTTGAAATTAGAGTTCTATTTTAGGCCTTTTATAAATCTCGCCACGGACTTCTTACGAACTTGCGCTCGATGCACTCCAACTGATAAGTTACATCTTACTTATTTACATTCAGATATGGTTCCAACCATATCATTGTGGCATTTGAATCTAATCTTAATAAACATTTTGGGCGGCACTGTAATGCGCCTAATTAGCTTCCAGACGCTTTCTTAGCGATTTTAATTTAAAAAATGTCGGAAAATTTTATTTCACAATTAGAAAAATTAGAGTGTATTTGATTTGAAATCAAGTTCATTTTCGTTCCTTAATATTTGGCAACATTTCTAATTTTGTTAAAGACGGCATTTGCTGTGTTGGAATTAATTTGTAAATGCAGTGCTTGTTCTGCAAAATCATTGAATCGAGATGCTCTAAATAGAACTTAAATTTGATTTCAGTAGTATGGTCCTTTAATTTCAGATTTCATTAAAACTTTTATCACATCTTTGTTTTTTTAACAGTCACAAAAATAGCGACCAAGTTTTGGTTTAATTAAATCTCAATTCGATATAAATGTCTTAACAATTTCCGAAATGATGGCATTATTTCCGGTAGATGTATCGATATTTTGAAGGTCAGCTTCGTAATTTCAGCAGATTCTGAAGACATATCGGAAATGAAGTCCAGGGAGAAAGAAAACTGAAATTGCCTCACAATACTGTTGCTTTATTATTTTTGTCTCTTAATAAAGTTGAACAAAGTTGGCACGTTCCAAAAGATTATCCGTAGTTTGTTTCGCCTATTATTTAATTCGTATACTAATTAGCGTCGTCAGACATATTTAATCGGATTATACACAAAATCGTAAATGTCGGAGGTAATTAAATTGAGTGCATTATTAAAAGTCCTGGTTTTGTGTTAGAATTTTTGCCACAAACGAATCTCTGTAATAATTTCTAGGCTTTCCTGTAGCAATAAAATATGTAAAGCTAGCAATTTTCTGTTGCATTTTGTTTTCTTTCATTTAGAAGACCAAGAATTATGTTTGATTTCCTAGAGTTTTAATTAGGATGCAGTAATATACAAGGATAATGTAGGGTACCAGTTGTACAAGTATTGCAGATGGATTTGGAAGCGTTGGATGTGAATTATTGAAAGGCATGTGGAAAGCAGCTGGTGTCACTTGCAGTCAAACGTGAAGCGTCGCGGCGCGGCGACGCCTAGAGAGCTCTTGGTGTGTTTCCGCAAAATGCACTATTTATGTAAGTTGCCTACTACTTCTGATATATTTTTCGACCCTCTGCATGAATAAATTATATCAGTTTATTATTCAGTTTTATATACACGCGCTGGGTTACATAAGATGCAAATTCCTTAACAAATCTATATTTGATTTCAAGCAAATATAATCCAATTTTAATTTAAACCAAATAAATTCGGAATACGAAGACATAGATATTAAATATTCCATATTCAACGGAAATAAAGGTAAAAAAGGTATTTTATTTATCCCTCTTTGAAAATCTCAAAGCTTGTATAATTTAAATTTATAAAATGAAACAAAATGGAAATGAAATATCAAATGTAAAATTTATAAGGTTGAATGTAACAATCCGAGCGATCCTTAAATTCTAATTCATATCAGTTGCCTGTTATAGCATTTTGTATTTAATATATTTCTTTCATTAAAATTTTAAAAATGTCATTTCTGTCTTTATAAGAGTTTATGGGTATTTATTTGAGCGTCCTTAATATAAAAAAGCTTTTCTCCGCAGATTTTCTTTTAAATTACGTATATATATTGAAAAATTTAAATCTTTTGTTCGAGGTAAATTAAATATCCAATGTATGTTTATTTTCTAATGTATTACAAATCCATATTATTTTCAATTCAACCTTGGATTACTTAATTTTTTAACTGAAAACAGAACATCTTCGTGTTCAAAAAATATTATAGGAAACGTTATCAGTTTTTCTCATTTTTAAACATATTGTATAAGTTGTGGACAAAGAGTGTCAGATTTTGTTGGCGTTCTGTGCTTAATGAACAAAATCTTGTTTTTTAAATTTGCCGCCGTCTGTTTTCGAAAACGGCGTTGTTGACAGGACAACAAGAAATAAATAAATAAGTTTCCTGTAGGATTAAAAACACGAGAGACACATTTTTGATACGCTCCATGACGATTTAGAACTTGATAATTAAATATAAACGTGACAATTAAATGTAATTTTTCACGTATGGTGAATTTCGGCGAAATTTGCAATTGGTACGAATTCGTCGCGTAGTTGTGTAAAAATCGGTTCTTTGCTTGAAGTGTTCAGGTGTGTTTAGAAACTCTGCATAATGTAGTTTGGCGGAATACTAGACCTAAAAGATGGAATAGCGTATCTCTGGGGATTGACATGCTTTTTTTTCCACCCCCGGTTGCTGCTTTTTTGGACGTATGATGTTCTTGTGCGGACGCAAGAATCCATAAATCAATTACAACGGACGATTTTGGTGTTTGAAAATCAAACAACCCGATAATTTGACGAATAAAAACTAAGGTACTCTGTTATATTGTTCTCTCATTTTCTTATTGTTGGCCTGTGAAAGGCGTAAGCGAAATGCCAACACATATAGGCGAGAAGTCAATGTAAGCCACATCCTGGCGGTCAGTCACTTTTTGGGGCCAGCTTAAACCTTCCCGTGCGATGGCAGATCATTACTACATACCTTCTGCATCGATCGTGGACGCACACCTGCGTTGACTGTATCTAAACCTATATTAACCCTAATTTTAGTGTTTAGTAGTAGACGGTGAAGTTATCTGTAAAGCCTTTTTGTAACCTGTTGTTTTGTATGTATGCCAAATAATCCATTTTCTTTATCAATAGATATTTCATGTCATTCAACTGGACTTATTTTTGAACGTAGAATAAGTTAATTGATAATACCTTGCATTTCAGGGGGTATGTACTAATTAAGTTCCCCCTTTTGAACACGATCTAAATTAATATTAATATTTGGGGCACTAACAGAAGGCAACCCCGGGACGCAAATTCAAAAGAGGCCAGGGAACTGTTTATTTCTGTTCCGAGAATAGTTCCATACTTTAAGCGGCCTATCTGGAGCAGTGGCGCCCTCCTATATCTCGATTCATTGTACATGTTTCTAGCAACTTTCCATAAAGCGCGGACGGTGCTGGTGTACTTCACCTGGAACTTACCCCTACTCCGAAGAGCTAGAGGCCGCCAGTACCATTGTTGGGCATAATGCTTAACGCGCCCGTGACAAGAGATCTAAATTATCCATACATACATTATAAATAGCGTATACTGTAATTTAAATCAACAAGTTCGAACTCTTATTATTTAATCAAATATGACATTTAACTAAAACAACCGAATACACCTATTTAAACCTAAATCGATGGTAGAGTATAACAAATACGCGTACAGAACTGTTATAAAATGACGAAGGTAACAATTATATAGATAACACATTTCAGGTAACTCCTGGCGTTTTGACACGAAATCAGCGTGCTTTATTTTTGGTTACATCTAGTAAGGAGCCTTACTTACGCTTTATTCTAAAAATCAGTTGGTCAAATTAGCCGTAATCCAACTACCCACACAGCTATTATATCCATAACCTGCAGCAAATCTTCTTCCATTTTGTTAATCTTAATAGTGTTTTCATACACGAGAATAAATATCTTGAATTAAGTAGAAGAAAGCTAATTGATAAACAATACCGAAACAAACTGTTTAGGCGTTACAAGTAAAACGGTAATATGCAATGATTGGGATTTTGGGCATAGGCAACAGGCAATAGCTTAGATTTCTCAAAATGTTGAAATGATTAAGTATCGCATCGCGCCGTCTGGTTTTACAGAATTGTAGTGTTACTACTTATTGATCAGGCGGATCATTTCTGAATAAAACTACATACTTACCGTTTTGTAAATAAATACTTTTTTACTAAAAATATATTGCCTAAGCTACCGCATATACCGGAGGTGAAACAACTCACTGAAAATTCAATGCGTGAAACATTTACAAGATCAGAAAGCATTATAATTAATAATTATGGTTTTATTATATAACGGCATGAACGAGATCTTGCGCCCTTGAGGTTGTCAATTGTGTTAATTTCCCTGAATTAGCTGGTTTGCTCCGACCACCACAGTGGAGATCGGGTAGGTTCTACATTTACGATTAAATCAATTAGGCTAAAATTCAGGGGTTATAGGCAGGTGTCAAAAATTCGGGAATAAGTCATAATTCAGGGCACCACTTTGTTTTTAACAATAAGAAAAAGGAAATAGTCAAAAGGTATGTTGTTATAAAAGCCGGGAAAACAAAGAACGCGATCTCCGAACCTTGGAATCGAGAATTATATTAATATATGTAACATTTCCAGCGAAATATGTTAATGTGAAAAAGTGACGCAAAATCCGATTTGCAACAAATACGTGCGACTTACGTTTCCGCGAAAATACCAGAAGATTAAATTGATAAGATATTTTAAAAAGACAATAAGAAGTCAACCGGGAGTGAGAGACCGCGAATTAATATTGTTTAATAACCTGCATGTAAATAAAATGTAATTAAGTAAAACTTAAAGCTGACGAAGTATTACGCAATAACCATAGTATTAAGAAACCATTCAAAGTGAATAAAGATTGCTACCGAAATGTATAACAAACATAATGCAATCTCAAAACCGAATTTAATTAGCAAGAGAATATTAATTGGAACTGCGCAATATTACGTTATAAATAAAGTGCTAATCAAAGTAGATAAGCGATACGCTTATCAATAATTGTAAAACCGAATAACAATTTTCAGGAATGTTCGAGGAACAGAGAGCGAAATATCGAGTATCCTGAACAAAAGAACGAAGCTTTCAGGCTAAGAAGACAGTTCTTGCAGTCCCGTGCTCGAGCTAACACCGATAACTCTGGCAATTTCATGCTCAAACTAAGACCGCGTCATTCCGTAGCTAAGGAATAGGCGTATCTCTGCCTAGAAGGCCGAGATATTTTTAATGAACTATAAAGCGCTTTGTTAACTGCAAAGAACGCAAACCGTCCGCACCGAATTGTTTGTATTACAATTTCAAAACCGTCGTCGCAAAAATCAAAACTGCGAAAATAGTTCAGCCATCCGAAAGGGTGAAACCCCTTGTTATTATCCAACCCCGCCTAGCCTATTGTCGAGTTGCTCTATAGCGGAACGATCTCGGCAATAAGCATAACTAGGACGCTCGAACGTTGTATTGGCTTTTTAGCGAACGCCGCCGCCGTCAAACATCTCTGTGTTGGCTATGTATCGAGAGTCTGTTTGACGCGAGCAACCCCGTAATACCTTCGTCTACCGTGTGGCATCGATCACGAGTAGGCCAAGGTACCGTCCACGCCATTACGTGAAGGAGCACGCCCGCAAGCGACGTGACCCCTTTCGCACCTGGAAGAGTACTGATCTAGTTTGGTAAAATTCACAAATAATAGGAGTACATAAAATTCCACCGGACGGAGCGCGCTTCCATGCAAAGGACGAAAAGCGACGCTGAACGTCTGTCATAGTTATCTTAATACCAAGGACGCCCTTTTTACATTGAAAGCTTTTGAGTCTTTTAAAAACAAATTATTTAATTTATAACTGTTAAATATCCCTTACTGTAAATATGTATAAAGTTTCGGAAAGTGTTCATTTAAATTATTATTTCCGTTATTATGAACAAAATTACTTTTGAAGGTTTTATCAATCTTATTATTTCCGCCGAGCTTAGTTATTAAATATACGATTGTAAAAAGATCGATTCACATAACAAGTCGCGACCACTTTCGAGGGCCGTTCCGTTTAATACTCAACTATCTCATATTTAGGATAACCGACTACGAACCATTCCAAGAGAGAGCCCCAGCAACAATTGGTGCCTTCTACCCGACCGAATTGGACCTACCCACTCCGACGAGTAAGCCCGGAAGCAAAAATATAAATTAGTTTTACTGATCCCGTCACCCAAAGACTACGCTTTGAAGCGTTACATATGTACTTACTATATGGTGGCTTTCAGACACACCACTGGGCTCCCTCTTCGATCAGATAAAATTTGGACGAACTTTCTAAAATATGTGGTTATTCACTTAAAATTAACTAATACCTGAAGTATGTGTTACTACAACTACGGGTTTACATATATAAAAAGATAAGATCTGTACTTAGAGATTGAATATAATGATAACAAAAGAATGTGATTTACAATTAAAATTTTACATGTCTCTCCGGAAGGGAATAAAGGAAACAACAATTTTCTATATCTAAATCAAGGGATCGTTTTATTGCCACTAATTAAACTAAATCAAAAATGAACAAGAAATATTGGCCCTAATGACTTCGATATCATGAAAATTTAAAAATTTAAAACTTTAGTATTTTATTTATGACAGTAACTAACTCGTCTTGAATTTATACGTGATCGACTAATGTGTCCCAGCAAAGTTTTCTAAACAATGAGGTAGAGATCGGTGGAATTTAAAGAATGGATATATCACTGACTTGGTATCTTGGAGACCTTCAACTTTCCGAAGAAATCTAAAATAACAACCGTGCTGCCTGGGATATTTTACTTATCGTACATCAGGTATAGCCTTGTCAGACTCTAACCCTTTGATTACGAATCGACAGGTAATTGAAGTTGACCCTTTGATTACAATTCGTCTTGGACGGAAATAGACCAAATTTCTACCAATTTGATCCACTTGATACTACACGGATAACTCTTCAATTGTATGCTTTAAATATCGCCTGGGTATGCACTGCGAAAAGCAACTTAACTTTGCAACTCTCATGTCTCTACTAATGGTAGTCGAAGTTTTCTCCTTGAAATTGCCGGGTAGGTGAAGACGAGAGAGGTTATCGTTTATTTTTAGACTTGCAAGCTTTCTCGCGGGAATTTCTGAAGTAATATTTTTAAGAAAAATGCCCCTGTTTTATAAAGCGTAAGCTAGGACTTTCGAATTTTAATAATTGTAATTTTGTCATAAAAATGATACTGGTAATTCACCAATTAGATTTTATTATTACTACACGGATGCATGTACCGGGTGTTTCCAAATAAATGACAAATTTTGCAAGAATTTCAGACGCGCTTACAATTACTTAAAGATATATATATATATATATATATATATATATATATATATATATATATATATATAT
>JAHWXV010490465.1:0-11386 GCA_024586415.1 Phrixothrix hirtus | reverse complement strand
ATGTTAAAAGTATGTTAATTCGCTTACAGATTTATTTCTCTTAATCTAATTTTTCATTTTACAGTTTTTAAATCCATATTAACTGAATCATACATCTGTAGGTACTTTATTATTACAGACCTGTGCACCATTTTATTAACATAAACGCACCAATCAGTTAAACAAGGTGTAGATGGACACAATTTGCGATTTAGTTTTTATTATTAAAACACTCCTTAGACAACGAAACACATCTAGTAACTGACGTAAATTAGCATAATTTCGTTTATCAAAATATGGGTCACTAACATTTACAAATGTGTATCATTTTACAGTCTTATTTTTATACGTCTATTTCGAAAGTTAAAATAAACACGTATAATTCTGCTCTACTACGGAAATGTTTATTTAGCAAGAAACACTTACTCGATTATATTTGTATATTTGAAACCATGTGCATAGTCGACTCTTCATTATTAAAAAAAAATTTTTTTGGGTTATCGTATTGCTTTTAATTTTACACTTATTGGGGTGTCTATATGGCCTACTTTCATCCCTAAAAAGGAATGTTATATTACATGAAACATCCTGTATAGATAGATACATAATAAATGATAATTTGCGCCTCTTTGAAATGCAGAAATAATTGGACTAGGGTGATTGATCGTTGGAATAATGGTATGCTTCAAATTAATATTTTAAGCAAAGACATATTTGACACCATGTACATCTTATTACAAAGACGGGACCACATACATCTTCAAGAAGAAGAGTTGCTATAGCATCAGGGCATTAACTACTCAATGAATCCAGCAGCAAACGAGATTTTGTAGAAGCATTCGCTAAATCCCATTTTGAAACCACTATTTAAAATGTTCAGTTATTAACTTCTTATTTTTGGATGCCATAACATTCATTTCTTTGCTTGAAACAGTTATTGCTGCGTTATTATACTCAGATACCCTGTAACTTCATTTAACATTAAAAATAGAGACAAAAATAATTCACCATCAGCAGATATTTTAGGTTGGTTGATATAGTATGAGTTGTGGCAGATACTGGTTCAATAACAGCGCCAACTAATTTTGTACCTTTATAAGCCAAGCTTTGAACTGAATGAAGCTCTAAACTGAGTAAGCTTTGATCAGAATTAAATATGTTTCATAGGCTACATGTATGTATCTAGTACATGTTTATTGTAAAGCTCAAGCTTTCCACCTTTGCTGTTCTTGTAGCAAATTTGGTTATTTTGCGCTACACTGTGTCAAATCTTTGCTTAAATGGAACTACATAACGTTTTTAACATTTAAACAGCTATAAATCTATTAATTCTTTGAATATTAATACCTATTGTCGCAAATTTAAATTATATACTACAGATCCACCAACCATTGCACCCTCGGAGGTGGTCCAACCATATTGACTAATAAATATTAACTTATTGCATTTACTACCATATTCCTCTAGTTATTTTTCCCATCTATATAATTGACGTTGGCTTTGTGTTCGCTTAAATTTGTTACACATGGATTCCAAATGCAATCGTCTGTTTTTGCCACTCTTTCAGTATCTTACAGTCATTTTTAGATGTAATATCGATATTTTTTGTTTTTCTATTTGAGAAAGGTTGTTCGTAAGGTGTACCGCTTCCATCCGATTGTTCATAAGTATTTCCTGTAGACTGGTCATCGTCCTTGACAAACTTCATTTCGGCATGTTTTGTAAACATGGATTTAACTGTAGCTTCAGTTGTTCCTTCAATTATATTTTCCAGTAAGTCATGTGATTCCATTTTGTGACAAGTATGGGATATAAAACGAAGTTACTTATTTAAAATGTTATCATTAACATATGCATGTTGTAATAACTGTGAACAACCGCGTTCGAATTAAATTACTTCACTAGTAAAATATTGGCACGCTTTTTTATTATTTACGCCCAGTTTAAATTTAGCGACGAACCCTTTTAGAACGGAAGCTTGTCCAGGCTGATTTTAAATTATTGTAATAAGCTTTGAAGGATACGCAAATTGGAACTGCTGCATCTATATTAATTTAAATCTAAATGATTTCGTTTAACTACTATTTACTCAAATTAATTTGTAAACCTGCCCTGATCTTTATTTCGCCCATTCATTGTCTAAAGATAAAAATATAGTATTCCGCATAATATACAATCAAATCATCACATAAAGTAGCATTTAGTTTATATTAAAATGTAAGCATTTTCAAAATAAATGTATATTGCTTTTATAATTTTATTGTTATAGTTACAACTTCACGTAAAAACGTAATAAATTTAACGCAGTTTACGAAAATAATGCTAAACCTTTGATTGCATGAAAAATGCATGGCCTACTGCAAATTTTTCCCGAACTTTATCGGACATTTTAGATTTAACCTCAGAACCTTTACTAGTGGATTGATATCCAGGGCTAAGTATATAAGGAGCATTATTTAACAAGTGTACATAGGCTCCTCTGAACACAAATCAGTAAAAAATTTTAATTTATATTGAAAACAAAGTTTCGTAACTTTTTGCCTAAAAATCTGTTACGGACACGCACCTGATTATGCTTTACTATGAAACGTAATGAAAATCATAAATACTACTTTATTTTTGTTTTACTTGACTTTTTTCTGTAAAATTATTGCTTATTAATTACATAATATTTATGAATAATTATTAAAAAAATTAATTGCTAAATTTCTAAAAATGATATATTTTAATTTTTGTAGGTATATATAATTTAAAGCCTATTTGATCCACATTAATTGCATAAAAATTAGGTTAAATTTGCATGAAATTTATTTACTATTTTAATTTTGAACTATTTTCACAAAATTTAAATTATGCCAACGCAACTGATTACAAATATTAATATCAGCATATTTATCAAAATTCAATCTACGTTTAAAAAGACAGCGATTGAAACTTCCATTAAATTAGCACAAAGACTGTTTATAGACTTTGTGTATAATTTAACGCTGTCTTAAAACAGCTTAAAATATTGTAGAACATTTTTAAAACTAAAAGTTATTTAAATTTTTTTCCTCTTCAATAATACAAATGTACCTAAAATGATGTCCTCCGCGGCTTTGTTTGCAATTTGCGATGACTTTTCGGCATAAATCGGGATGAATTGCGTCAATGGTTCGTTCGAATGATATTGTTCACTAGGTCGTTAATTATTGTTGAATTATTGATATAGATCAGAAATTTGACATAGCCTTGCAACAAAGTCCAAAGGCGTTAAATCACCCGATCTTGGTGGCCAATTGATGTCACCTATTCCTGAAATAGCGCGATCTGGGAACGTTTTCCTCAAGAATTCCATTGTGTCACCTCCTGTGTGACACCTAGCGCCATCTTGCTGGAACTGAATGTTGTTTATGTTGCTAACGTCCAATTTCGGCAAAAAATTGGTTATCGTCTCCCAACAACTCTCTACGTTGATATTCACCGTCCTTCCTCTCGCATATTGGAAGAAGCACGGCCCATGTCACCGCCTGATCAAAATCAACACCAAACAGCGAATTTTTCTGAATGTAGAAAAAGCTTCTGTGACCGTTTAGGATTGGCATCGTCCTAGATCCAATAATTTTGCTTGTTTACAAAGTAATTAAGCCAAAATGCGCTTGTCCGTTGAAGATGGTTTTTTTCACAAAAATTGGGATTCGCTTACAATTGCTCTAGGATCGAACCTCTGAAGAGCGCTGTGATCTCGGGGTTATAGTTCACGACTCAGTTGCATCTTATATGGATGAAAACTCAAGTGTTGGGCATAATTCAAGTTGAAGTTGAGGAAAAGTCAACTCCTTGTAAACGACAGAAAACTGGCAGGTTTCAGTTCTCACGTAGACTTTCTGCGACAGCAAGAATATTCTCTTTCGATCGAACGTAACGGCGACGCACAGGCACTGCCCGAACAGCAATTGAACCAGTTTCCGATTATTTTTCGTAGTCACTGAATTGCGTTTTAAATTCCATGAATCTTGCGGAACATTTGGCGAACAGAGGACAAATTGTGATAATAAATTTTCACAATTTCGGCGCGTTGTTAAATTGTATAGTTTTTCATGATGAAACGACAGCTATGATAGAACACAAACGTCGTAGAATAACAGCGTGCCAACGTAAATATCGTCACAATAAACTGTCAAAGTTGAGGCATATCAATTACTTCATATGAGGTTTTGCTTTAGTAACTCCCATTAATCGTTCTTGTTTCTGATATTGCCGTAGGCATCTCAGGTGGACGTGCATAATACATATTAGTCGAAGAACTAGGTTTGAGTTTTGAGAATAATATGATTGATTCAGTAACCGGAGATGAAACACAGATTCCTTAAGCTGTAATAAAAGTATCGATATTCTCCACTAAAACATGCAAGAATGATGGCACCCGCTTTTGGTACGTTAAAGAGAAACTACTTACAGACTTCGTGTAGGGATATGGACAACCTTATTCATGGAAAAAGACCAAAGTTAGTATAAAAGACAAATAATTTTTTAAGCTAATAGCCTCTTCTCATACACGTACCGTTTCCATGACAAAATCAACCGATTGAAGTAATATTTTCTGCCACATGTCCTTTATTCGCTTGATTTAACTGCTTCCAACTTTGATAACTGAAAATACTTCTGGAAGACGGAGATTTGCAATAAATGACGAAATTAAGAAAGCAGTTACCGAATCATTTCCAAATCTGAGAAATCAAACTGTAGGAATGGCATAATGGTTTTGGAACGTAGTTCGTTTAAGACTATTGGTGTTAAGGAAAAATATGATGAAAAATATAAATACTTTCAAAACAATATAAATTGTTTTTATTACATTCTAAGAAGTTTTCAAATGTTCCTCTCCCAACATGGTTCAAACAATATCATAAATTTCAACAATACTTAATCTTAAAAAGGTTTAACTATGTGTAAGCCTAAAAAGGTTCATGGGAACATGCAGGGTGGCGCAAAGTGCATCCTACTCCAATAGTTTCTTATTGCTAGATTTGTAGAAAGATTTTTTTAAAGTATTTCGAACTATACAGAGTGTTCCATAATTCTAAAGCGAATTAAACTTATCCTTTTTTGATTAGAAACCCACATACATGCTTCAGATTTGACTTAGCTTATTTTGCTTAGTCTACTAATATAAGGTGTTGTTTGTTTATACAGGGTATTTTAAAAGATAAGGCAACTGTTGGGCCATAATCAACAAGCATTGATTTTCTTGTATCTTTTATTAATGAAAGGAATTTGATACCATTTTTATTATCGTAACATTAACTACGTAATCTAATTTTGTTGTCTACAATTTTTTAAACATTTTATAACTGATATAAAGGGTAGGCCAAAATCCGACACCATAATTTTCTTAGCTTCTTTATCAATTTCGTAGACCTCACATTGCTCTCTGATTTATATAATGCATTCTCTATTCTTTAAATTTATTAATGTTTGGGATATTTCATGTTTCATTAACAAGATATTGTTTTCATCAGAAACATTCAAAATTATCATATTAATCATTGAAGAATCATAAGGAATAAAACTGAATTACACTCTTTTCAATTAGTAGTAAAACAAAGTCTCTATGGGTTTTTCCAAGAAAAATTCAAAGAACATCTTTTCTTTATTCTTTATATGTTATTTGGTTAATTTCATAGAATTGGAAATATAAATTAATACTATTTCAATTATTACCTAACAAACAATGCTTAACACGAAACTAAGCTAGATGATCGGTAAATTTTAGGAGTGGCATTGGCGGTGAATCCTTGGAGATACCGCATTTATTTTTAAGGGAAAGTATATGTTACAGTTTACTTAGATTTTCAACAACCCTATATATCCCAATTGCTTGAATACATTTTGTATAATATTCTGCATGGAATGAAGCTTTTGTATGGTGGGGCTTTAGTATATTAAACCACTGTCATATACAATTGCCCAAGCAATGAAATTGCACAACAATGGTTTGAAGAGGTGTGCCGTTTAGGCAGCGTCCTAGGAAATCAAATCTAACAACTACGGTGGTTGATTTCCTTCTTTGAGATTATGCGAAGAGCAGTGTGTAAAAGAGCTATAGCCACAGAAGAGAACGGATAAGGTGAAATAAAACGCTAAGAAATATTCAATGTTCGTTTGAGGGTAGATTGAAATTTTGTATTGATTTTGCAGGGCAATTTTTTTATCCACCTTTTCAAGAATTTTTAGACTTACATTTGTAATTACGAGATTCACTTAGTAATAAATTTACTTGTTGCATTTTTCAATTTTTTGTATTCTACATAAATTTAGTTGGCAATTTTTTTATTCATTGGCATATTACGTTAAAGAATAATATGAACTATACTCTTACCATTATAATGTTCTCGAGGCTAATATGATAATTTTGGGTTTTAGACAAAAGCAGCATTTTATTACTAAAACGTGAATTATCACAAAAACTAATAAATTTAGGTATGAGGAATGTGTCACGGTTTAATTTAGATACAGTATATTTTTGTAACTAGTTATAAATGTGCATTCTTTGAGTGAATTTCGTATCCATTATATTGGACGATGTACGACTTGAAATAACTTACAAACTACAAACTGTCTAGAAATTAAAGCGAAATCGTCATATGGGCTTGTTTGGTTTAGTTGTTAACTCACAACGGCGTAACAACAATATAATTATCCTACTTTTTAGATAATCAGTAAATTTAAATTTGTTGCTAGTAAGTGTTGCGATCTGTTATTCTCGAACTAGAATTAAAATTTGGCAAAGTTTTACGGACTAGGAGATAAATAAAACTTATCTCTAAAGTTTTTTGATTCTCGCTGGAGCGAATCAAAAGGTGGGGCATGTATCCTTTAAATTTTGTGATTGGCATAATCACTAATACGGATTTGATAATATTAGTTATTCATTGGAGCCCTTCTGCGAACCAATGGGAACAGTTTTCTGGAAATAATGGGGAAGCTGCTTCCACAGAAGCAACCACCGTTTTATTAACTCCAAGTCGAACTACAAGGAAACGCCGAAATAAGGTCGTAATTTACTTTTCATTAATTAATTGTTAATTATTCCCATATGAAATGGATCTCCACCAAGAGTAACCAATTGTAACACATGCTTCGTTATGTTACCAATGGCCGTGCAAGATATGGAATTCGTACTATGGCATACTGCAAGTATTTTGTTTAATTTATGTCTTACAATAACTAAATTTACCTTTTATGATCATTAATGTAAATCTTTTCCTCATTCAGTTAACAATAATTTGCTAATGTTAAATGCAGTAGGACTTGCATTTTAGAGCTGAACACAGTTGCGTGTTGGACAACATATAGATTTTGTAGTAACATTTTAAGCAAGATCTACGTCTTTTCGCTTTATGTCAATTCAATCACGATGAAATTAATAAATATACGTCACTTTAATATACCGAGCGGTCGAGTTGATGTGAAGCAATGTCGTTTGACCCGTTTTATTTTATTCCATTTTACTCATACTTTAACCTCATAACTATACAATATGCAATATCTATAATTTTGAATTTCGCACTATCAGGAAAATTAGAATTAATAGCACTATTTCAAAATTTTTAAGTTTTTTATACAGTATCTTTTCTCGAGAAAAGTCAGTGTTTCAATCAACGTTTAATCATATTCTAGGGTGATTAATTAATCCACTTAAATGATAACGCCACATAGCACGGTAGTAGGAATTAAATTACTTAGATCAAAATATTCTACTTACGTCGATGTTTGTTTGTTACTACTTCAATTCGGAAGTTATCGGTTAATATACGGTGCAGGTACAAAAATTATACGGTTAGCTTTAATCTCGGAAGATCGCTTTCAGAAATTAATTGTTTAATGAACTCATTGCTATAAATAATGTTTTTATTATTTTTATTGTTTTTATTATCATTATGTGTAATTACTTTTTAATTCCTTGGTCCAATACAATAAACCTTATTATTTGGGTATTCAGCTTTTTGCTATCTTATCTTTGTGTATGACGCGTATCATCATTGTTATATGTGTTATGCTAAATTAGAGGAAGACATTCTTATTACATCTGATTTACGACCCTATACTACTCTATCGCGTGCTGCTTAGCTGATAAAATGTAGCAAACGGTTTATAAAAGTAGAAGAGCAATCTGAGGTAGTTGCAAAGTTGATAAAACGTATAGGGTGCTCCATTTAAAAATTGAGCAAATTGTAGCACGGGTTTTGACGTACCCTATACAGCAGTAATATGCTGTTTAAGAATTGGACTATGCAGTAAAATGTATGGCATTAAAGAGGACACAAAACTCCTTTATGGTACAGGACAATGCAAAAGGTGCTGAATATGGAACAGAACAGTCACATCTTTTAAAATACCTTGTATAAACAGGCAAAATCTTTTATATTAGCGGACTATGAAAAATGAGTTAAATTCAAATCTAATACAATAAATGGGATATTCAATTTAATAAATGTAAGTTTGATTCGACTTGAAATCGTGGGCACGCTTCGTAGAATTCGAAATATTTTTTAAATGTACCTCATTTATTGCAAGAAATATCGTTTTACATCTCTAATAATAAGCAAATTAGTTGGACTTTGCGCACTGAGCACCCGATAGAATTTCAAAAAACTTTTATAATTAGGTACATACGAGGCGTGATCAAAAAATATGGTGAGCAATCGCTGACGCTACACACATTTGAAGTAAGAAGTCCGATAGCTTAATTCTCTGAGATAGTGAGTGTCAAGTTTGAACAAGTTGTTACTTGTCATGGATTTCGAACAACGCGTTAGCATTAAGTTTTGTCTTAAGTTGCAAAAAAGTGCCCAGCTCATGAAATGTTAAAATCAGTGTATGGCCATGATGTAGCGACTCTGAAGACTGTTTATAAGTGGTATGAGCGATTTAAAAGCGGAAATGAGTCGGTTGAAGACGAGCAACAGTCAGGACGTCCTTCGACCTAAAAAACAGATAAAAATGTGTAAAAACGATTCGTTCAAACAGGCGATTGACTATTCGAGAGCTTCCCGAAGAACTGCACATCTCGTATGGGTCCCTTTAAAGCATTTTAACTGAAACTTTGCAAATCGTACCAGTGCGTGCCACACCTCACTTCTAACCCGCCAATTTTTGACCAAAAAAGAGGTTCTTGTCTGTTGACATCCTCATTACTCTCCATATTTAGCAATATGAAACAACGGAACACCTGAAGGCCATTCCGAAAGAAGCTTTCCAGAAATGCTTCAAATCATACAATCGACTTTGGGATAAGTACATCGCTAGTCAAGGAGAGTACTTTGAAGAAGATGAATTCAAATTTGATCTAAACATATTAATTTGTTCCTAATAAAATGCATTCACCGTATTTTCTGACCACACATCGTAAGTTATGATTGAAATTAATATCAGTAGTAGTTTATACTTTTGTTTGGTACTATTAAAAAAGTTGTTAATTGAATATTACGAATTTCCTTTATTAATAAAATAAGTTTTGTTTGCAAACCTAATCAATTGTTAATTTTACTCAATAGTTGAGAAATGAAATTAAATATCGATTTAGTATGTCTGTGGAAAATCGCCATTTTGTGAAATATCTACTAATAACTCGATTTTCAATCCCTCAATTTTAATACAACTTTATTATATTTGGATTTAGGTCTTCATTGAAAGAAGGGCTTATAAATATTATGTTTAACGTCATTGAGAAAAATGTATGTCATCCTCATTGATTATTCGAAGCATTTAATCGTATTTATTATTTATCATCGTATAAAAATGCAAACATTTTGAACTTCTTGCAGTTTAGAAATAAAATTTTATTGTAGAGGGTGAAATCAGATTTCAAATTGCTAAGTCCTCTAATTTGTTTTATAGTCCTTCATATCATTTAATAGCCACAATAGGGGTTATCTGAAAATAAATTGTTTGATTTTTTGTGTTTTATCAGGTAGTGCATATCCTAAAATTCAAATTAGTGGTCATCAGAGATTAATTACAAATGACTAACGTATCTACTCGATTCGACTTTCATTGTATTCGTTGTTTGACATTGTTTGGGCAGGACAGAAAGTAATAAATACTGATTTTTGAATTACTAAAAATCGAGGATTGAGATTTGCGAGTTATTTGCTAACCGTACTGAAATGTTTTGTACAGAATCGTCGTTACCTATCATAGAAAGAATAAGAGCGGTTTGCGTTCTATTGCTTTATATACATGTAAAACTGGTTATCATTTAACCCTATTTTAGTGCCTTGTATGCATGTACATACACCAATACAGTACGGTCAGTCCATTGTCCATTGGACAGTAATAAATACGGCCGTACTGTCAGTACACACAGAGAGCTGATACTTATCTTTGCTAAACAAAAGAATTCAAATTGAATACAAGGGTAATGTATGGGACGTTCGTTATTTATTATCTACATTCCTCGCTTTAACATTGCTAACTGAACTGAAATAGAGATATTGTTTGACAACTAACGATGTGTTAATGTTACCTGCAATTAATTAACTGCTATTTTGTATGTTAAATGGTTTGCAAGTGTTTTTTTTAATCAAAAATACGATATTTCTTGTGGTTATTACAAGTTAGGCAGAAATAAACGTTTTAATTTATTTGCATTACACACTTGTAATTCCCAACATTAAACAAATTTGCTAACTAAAATGGACACTGAACTTATGTTGAGTCATTAATGAGGTATCCTTAAATTTGTTTCCATCTAACAGTGAATACACTTCAGGTATTTTTATGACTTAACGAGTAAATAGTACAATAATAACAAAATTTTATATTTGATGACTAAAATCACATGATAAACAAAATTCAAAGAATGCCTAAAATATGCCGCTTTTAGTTAAATGATGGGCACCAGTTAAACCCAATGTTGATAATAGCCATAGGAGTTTATGCAACAGAAATTGTTAATAATTTAAAGACGCCGATGACTGGTGAAAACGCACTTCTAGTGATTGCCCTAAAAAATTGGCGAAACGTTACGTATTCTTCAAATGAGACTGCTAATCCAAATGGAAACTGAAGTACGGAGTGAAGCAAATTGGTTGTCGGTATAGAGGACCTTAGCAACTAAAAGGGATAGAGCAAAATGGATTACACGTTTTTCATCTGGTTTTTTAAAAAACAAATGACGGTAAAAACACCATGCCGTCAAAACCACTTGTTTTCAAGATATAGGCAAAAGTTGAAGTTTCCATGATTTTGAGAAATATTAATATCTCGCTTACTAATTATTATTTTAATGCTTTGAAACAAAAACCTCCTATAGGGTCTTCCAATAAGAGGTTTTATTTTGATATGTAAAAAAAACAAGTATTCAAAGCGAAATCATCGGATTTTTATTAAATTGTAAAGAGGAGAGTATGCCATTAATAAT
>JAHWXV010490450.1:0-17968 GCA_024586415.1 Phrixothrix hirtus | reverse complement strand
CGTGTATTTCCGCTAAAAACTGGACATCGAAAATTTGGACCGAAAACATGACTTTCTCTATAGTATATTTCATATACGTAAGAGAAAGTAAAAATCCATATGTTTTATTAGCTACAGCTGCGGTAAATATAATTAATAACAATTCCTATTAGAGCGGTCTTAGGCAATTGATCTAAGGTATCATTAATTACACGCAAATTAGCGAGAAAATTAAATTATCCTACTTATATACATAACGAATCACTTGACGTTAAGATAAAGTCATGTTTTAACACTACTAAGCAATTTGAGGTTACTTGTTCTGTCACTGATTTTATAACGTCAAAATTACCTCAGTTTTTTTCGATTGAGTCGGAGAAGTTAGAAATTCCGAAAGGCATAACTTTAGCAGATCCAAATTACCAAATCCCACAGCATGTAGATTTGCCATTGGGTTCAGATATCTATTTCTCTTTAATAACTTCTGGATTAATTAAATTAGGTGAAGCACGTCCTGTTTTACAAAACACCTCAACTTTCATTACTTCAGAATTCTCGGTTAAACCACTGTCATTGTTCGTAAACTCTAATACGATAGACAACCAATTACAAAAATTTTGGACAGAAGAGAAGGTACCCTAAGTTTACACCCTGTCTAATGAAGAGGAACTCTCTGAGTACATATCTAAAAGCACGACAAAAATATTAGATAATGGCAGATTTCAGGTGAACGTTCCATTAAAAACGTCATTAGAAAATTCAAATTTGGGCGATCCGTTCTCATTGGCAAAGCGGCGTTTCATCTCTTTGGAGAAACGTTGTTTATATAAAGATAACCACTTGCTTGAACAATACTCAAGGTTCATTGATGAGTATGTCGAATTAGGCCATTCAAAATATGTTCTCTTTAAGCTGAAGAATGAGAATAATGATCATAACTATTTTACTCCACATCACTGTATTATTCACGAAGATAAATCTACTACACGTTTCAGAGTGGTGTTTGATGCTTCTATGAAAACATGTTCAGGTTATTCGCTAAATGATATTTGTTTGAAAGGCATGGTTGTTCAACCAAATCTTTTTGATATTTTATGTCAATTTCGTATTCATCGGTTTGCTCTTTCGCCGATATTGACAAAATGTATCACCAGGTCTTAATTAGTCCCGAATACACGTTCTTACAAAATATTTTGTAGAGAAAATGCCCTAGAGGTGATTTACAGTGCATCGAATTATTTACAGTTAGTTATAGAACTAATTTTGCTCCTTACGTGGCAACGCGATGCTTGGTAGAATTAGCAAATATTCATAGACAAATTCCCACTGGCATCTAAAGCCATATTGGATCAAACATATGTTGACGATGTGTTGGTCTGGGCAAATTCCCTAAAAGGACTTTTTGTTTTGAGAGACCAATTGACAACTTTTCTTGACTGTGGAAATTTCAAACTACATAAAATGGTGCTCAAATTCCACAGAATTTATGCAGGGATTAAAATCGGAGCATACATTGAAAAACTGTGCAATAAATCCCGAAGGAATTTCTAATAAAATTATGGGTATTGCGTGGAATTCCAATCTTGACTTGTTTTCCATTTCAGTACCCAATGATATTAACGTTTATCCGCTAACAAAAAGATACGTATTATTTATAATTGCACAAATTTATGACCCACTCGGATTTGTTGCTCCCATAATAGTAACAGCGAAAATCTTCATGTAAAAGTTTTTGTTAAGCAAATTAAGCTGGGACGATGTATTAAACAAGGACTTGAAAACCGAATGACTAGCGTTTTCAAAAAATATCTTGGAACTTTCCAAGGTAAAAATTCCTAGATATTTGTTCAATAATCATATCACTAGTAGGATCGACATACACGGTTACTCTGATGCAAGTCTAAAGGCATATGGTTGTTGTTTATACTTAAGAACAATATATAAATACCAAACTGTTTCGTGCAATTTAATTTGTGCAAAATCATGCGTTTCCCCTCTGTGCACAATAAGTCTACCTAGATTAGAATTATGTGCATGTGTATTATTAGCCCAAATGACTCATAGAATCTTAAAAATATTTAAAAATTGTTTCAAACTTACCAGCGTAAATTTATGGACAGTTTCTTAAATTTCATTAGCTTGGTTGAAAACACATCCTAGTAAATGAAATATTTTTATAGCGAATAGAGTTTCAATTATACGAGAGTGTACCTCCAAGTGTACTTGGAGATACATATGTTCAACTGAAAATCCTGCTGATTATGTGTTAAGACGTCTCAATTCACAGGAAATTATTAATTCTGATGAGTGATATCGGTCTGGCCCCTGAGAAAAGAAAAGTCATTTTGGCGTCTGTATGTAACCAAAGGTGTCATAACTATATTTTACAAATGTGTGTATTTGGATTTTCTTAGGATGCAAAGAGTAATAGCATTCTGTTTAAAATTTATCCATAACACCCGTTTGAATGGTAAAATCTTGTGGACGGGTTCCTTTATTACAAAGATCTTTGTTATGTATAATAAAGGTTATGCAACTCGTATATTTCTTCCAAGAAATTAATGCTCTAAAGGGTATGAAATTTCTTAAAAACAAACAGTTACGTTGTTTGAACCCATTCTTGGATAGTTCGGGTCTCTTACGCGTTGGAGGTAGATTATCAAATGCTGATATACCCTTTTCGCAAACACATCCTATCTTGTTACCTCCTAAATATCACATCGTTAATTCGATGTTAAAAAGAGAACATCTGAAACTGTATCATGCCGGTCCTCATGCGGTTTTAACGAACTTTCGCTTACGATATTGGCCTCTCAACGGTCTTAGAACGGTAAAACGTATTTCACACAAATGTATTACTTGTTTTAGATTTAAAACTAAAGCAGCTGAACAAATTATGTCTGATTTACCAAAGCATAAAGTATCTGTTGCTCTTCCATTTCTGAGGGTATGAGTAGATTTTGGCGGTCCATTTCTATCGTAAACTTCCAATTTAAGACGTGCTCACAAAAATAAAGCGTATATTGCTATATTTGCATGCATGGTTACAAAATGCGTACATATTGAGTTAGTTTCAGGATTATCAACTGAATGTCTTCTGTTGACGGTAAAGAGATTTATTGCCAGACGTGGAACAACAACAATTATTTATTCCGTTAATGCTACAAAGTTCTTAGGTTCCAGTAATCAACTAAACCCGTTATACACATTTTTTAGGTCTAAATCAAATACTGAACACATTGAAACATTTTTGTCAGAAAATAAGACGCGGTGGAAATTCATACCTCCTAAATCCGCCAATTGGGGATGAAGTTGGGAATCGGCTATCAAAGGTGCCCAATATCATATAATTCTTACAATCGGTAACACACCTCTTAAATTTGAGGAATTCAGTACGGTGCTTGCTACCATAGAAGGTATTATGAATTCTGGACTCCTAACTGCACTTTTAAATGATCCTAATGATTTGAATGCTTTAATACCAAGTTACTTCTTAATAGGAGATAGTCTGTCGGCTTACCCCGATAAAAATTTGTCAGATGTATCAGATAATCGTCTTTCAGTGTACCAAAGGTATATAAAACTTAAACAACTATTTTGGAAAGGTGGGTATCAGAATACTTAAACAGACTACAGCATAGGCCTAAATGGTTAATTCCATCGAAAAATTTGAGAGTCAATCAGGTTGTATTACTAAAAGAGGATAATTTTCCAGCTCTTAGTTGGTCACTTGCTCGAATTATTGAAGTTCCTAACAGCCCAGATGGTAAGGTTCGGATAGTAAAATTACGTACTAAAAATGGGATTTTCCTCAGACCTATTATTAAAATATGTCCACTTCCCAATGATGATTTATTTGTTAAATATATGTAATTAGTTAATAAGGAATTTATAGTACCTACATTTTATTATCATACATTATATTTATTGTTAATTGTTGGAGATTTCATCTTGAGATCTTCAAGGTGGCAGTTATGTTGGAAATGTAGATAGTTACCTTGTGTTATCAAGTATGTGTATACATATCTAAAATATCTAGAAACTTAAAAACAATATTCTGTGATTAATAAAAAAATAAAATTGTATTTGAAGTTTACAGTAAAATTATAGGATTTACACAAATAAAAAAGGTGTCTCGCAAATTTATGCGAACATACACTACAAACAGAAAAGAATACGTGCTATTTGCAGTCATCTCCATTTTGAAGAGCGATGGAAGCTTGTGGGGGCAGAAAGAAGAGAAGCATATACTTCTATCGCTAATACTTACTACACATGAAATTGGGAGTTCAAAGGTGCTTATTATTCCACTATTGAGCATTTCCTTATATATAACTTTAGAATTTTCGTCTGCAATTTCTTAAACTTTAGACATTCAACATGTTAGTTGTTTTAGGTAAATGAATATACAGCAAGGAGCATAAGTAGTGAATCAGTTGGCAGCAAAAGTCGCATAAAACATAATAGCTGCTTTCTGTAAGCTTTAACCACGAAGTATTCTAAACATGTACACCAATATTATCTTTAGGAAAGTTCGCTAATATTGCTCTCTAACTCTATGTGCTTCACTGACCATCTACTACTGATACAGCCATTCACAAACAACTTTTTTCAACTGAAAATTAATTATTTGTGGACAGATTTTAGCCTAAACTGTAATAATGCGTTTTTCTCGAGATACCTTGTTAATGTCCATTGTTTTGGTTTTTTGATACCTATATGGTTCGAGAATTTATAATTGTAATTTTGTGCTGGTTAGTAGAGAGAAATTAAGCTATTATCGCTGATAGTTTTGCTTTTCAACGCTGTAGTCCAAATATTAATGTTGAAAAGCAGAATCTATGACAGGAAATAAGTACTGGGAATTAATGAAGATTTTCAACTTAGAATAAACGGTTTGAGGTGGTTGTATAAAGTTAACTATAACTATTGTTTGATTTGAAACCGTGAGTGGTATATTAATTAGAATTGAATGGATATCTTAATGATTAAGTTATTCTTAACGATTGGGATTAGATAATTTTAACCTGATATTTTACTTCAATTTAATTTGCGTCACCAAACACCTACTGTTAGTTATTATATTTATAAATTGTCAATCACAATAAGTTGATAGTTTCATGGAATTTTAATTACTGTGTGATAAGGGAGAATTCTTTTGTATTTTGTTGAAAAACAATTGGTGTATGTAGAAGAACCAAATAATATATTCTTTCACGTTACGAGATATGAAATTCCTTATATCATAATTAAAAATTAATGAAACATAAATAATCTGCTTCCATAGGGGTTTATTTTATGGTAAATATTAAAACTAAATAGGATATTTACAAAGATAAATTTAGGTAAGTCAATTTAATTTTGAAAATAGGTTAAATGTACAATCCAAATAGCACAATTAGGTCCAGTTATTTTCAAACAAATACGGATGTCTAATTAGGTTACTTCACATTTATTCACTAGGGAATGAATATTTTTATTTAACATTATTTGAAACTCTAAAGCCTAATTAAAGTCGAAAGTGGCTGTATAATTATTCCTGAGGGACACGTTGCAAGTATAAACTCTTTCTTATAATAAATTGCGTTTTACGTAATTGGGGCATTCTATAATTAGGATAATCAGTATTTTCTCTATAATAAACATATACCCTGTTCTGTCGAACACTATTAGGATATTTTAAGATTTGGAGCACTTCAGAAAGTTTACACTTACGCAACTATTCTGAAAGCATTTATATTTTATTATTAACAGACTTTCTTTGCTTTTCTTCCTAGGGTCTCTACGAAATCCTTAAAGTAAGCAAGCCAACCGAACCAATCTATTGAGAGAAAGAGTATCTTTTGTACCTACTTCAAACTTCCTTTATGTTTCATTAATTTACTTAATGCCTTAATATATTTTACACAATTAATATTTATGCCACCCTTACCTTAATTAGTGAAATAATATCTTGGAATATTTTTTAGATTACATTTTATACATTTTAGTTATTTTACTCCTTCTCCTTATTATACCCGGTAATCCGAAAGGGTTGTCTCGATTCATGTTTTCCGTTAACTATAAATATATCTGATGTTGGTTACAATGCCAATCTAAGTACTGTTTCGAAACAAGCAGCAGTGATTGCCGTATTGACAAGACTGCGTTAAAAAATAGGTTACCCTTTGTGAACTATATTAAAAAATTGGGGAACAACAACGTAACCGCCTAGAAATCTAGACATACCACAACGAAACATATAATACAACGATGAAGTGCAATGGCAAAACAAAATGTTTCAATATCAAGTGATCAGTGCGGCGCACTAAATACAAACATTTTCATGTCTCTTCCAATATTATAATTGATTGTTATTTTTTATTGCCTTGTTCAATTTTTCGTCATTATTTGAGGGCAGAGAGCGTTACCTTTCTGTCCTCATATGTCAAAGTATTTTGCCTTCCTGTGTAATATAAATGTAATGCTGCTACTAGATTGCAATTCAACTACTTTACTAGGCCACAAAAAACGTATCAAACAGTATATGTCCCTGAACTGATGCAATAAAAATTCCAAAACTCATCTCTATCCTACACTATTGCCGTCACCTTCAAAGCAGTCTCTTGGCGCAAGTATACACCAATTCTAGCGTTTTTCCCACTGTTGAAAGTTCTTCTGGGAGTCTGCTTCTGTGAACGGGTCAGACACGGTTTGCGATTCTACTTAAATTTCTTCAATTATAAAGTTTTCGACATTTCAATTACTATTTCATTTTGGGAAAGAGGTCGAAATCCCACGGCGCCAAATCAGGCGAATAGGATGGGTGGGGAACGACAGACATCGAATTTTTGCCAAAAATGACCGCGTGTGGAAAGAACTGTGTGATGACGCATTGTCGTGATGGAATACAAAAATGTTGTCATCTCAGAGTTGAGGTGTTTTTCGTCTGATGTGCTCGCAAAGTCGCCTTATAACATCGTAGCAGAACTTAGAATTAGTTGTTAGATTTGGTGAACTGAGATGCTTCCATTGGCTTGACTATTCCTTCATTTCTGTGTCATATCCATAAATCCAACTTTCAACGCCTGTTATGATTCTAGACAAAAAGTTCGCACCTTCTGAAGCACGTCGTTTCAGCTCAGTGCAGGCTTCAATTCGTTGAGGCTTTTGATCAATTGTTAAGAACTTTGAAACAAATTCTTCAGCAATGTGGTGCATTCCAAGTTCCTAACTCAAAATGTACCGGCACGTCCATAGCTTAATCCAGATTTAGCGGTAATATCTTCAATAATCTGACGACGGTCGTCACGGACACATTGCTGCTACGGTGATTTCTGGCGTGACGTATGTTTACGGTCTTGCTGATAGTTCGTCATCCCTATGCTCCATTCTACCCGCTTTGAACCGGGCATGCGATTTAAAACCTGCGTTCGGCTTAACCAACGGTCATCAAACGCATTTCATATTTCATTAAAACGTTTTTCTTTTAATTTAAAGAAACTTTTAATGCACGCGCAATATGATTCAATTTTGCATCCATCATAAAATTCGCAAACCATCGCGTAGCAGCTGTTATTCAACTGAACAGGTTCGAACTTACCACACATGTATGGTTATTGCATCCTATTGGCGCGCGCCAGTACTATTTCATATTTGCGCTATACATGAGCAGTGCAGGAACATTTACGGGATGATCGTAACGCATATTTTAAACCAAGCAATGTACACATATTTATGATGCTGTAAATAACCAATGATAAATTTTAAATTGATAATCTCTTGTACAGGTCAAATGAGAGCGTCGCTAGAATGGTTACATAACCGTTGCAAGATAAGGATTGGCGTTATCCTGTTGGCATGTATTGAGCCCTTATATGAATGGTTGCACAACATCGTTAGTGTATCTAAGAATATTTCGATGTCCTTAAAATAATGCCAAAAGGATTTTCCTCCTATGCTTATTCCACACCAAATCCTAAATTCCTAGAGATCTTTATGCACTTTGACACCTGACTTGTCTACGACATGGTAGCCCTGCAAGCAAAAGAAAATTCGCCTGAAAAACGAATCTGTTCCATTATTAGTCCTAATTTGCTCGTGTACTACATTATTTCATTCTAAAAGAACCGTACCAATTGGTGGGAGGCAATAATGATCGCAGATAATAGACAATCAGCCCTAGCGAACGAATATGGCGATATATGGTATACAGTGTGCTTTTATGACATATCTTTGCCTAAAAGGTTGTCACAAAGTTCGCATGCAAACAAAAGGAAAAGGTAAATTTGGTTTAGTAGTAAAATAACTACAGAATAGTACACTTACAACATGGATATAATGGTTGATGTCCGGCAGGCGCCAAATATCGGGTGGATTGTTGCTGCAGTTATAGATGTTATGTCATAAGTAATACAGAATAAAAATAATTATTGAAAGTACAATTCTCATTTAGAACAGAGGATTTGGGCGCCACGCTATTTGCAGAATATTATCTGAGTCTCACTTGCCTACGTACTGAATAGCGAAGCATATGTTCGTTAATAATATCTAAATTGAGTATGTAAATTTGACTAAGATTCTAAGATAAAGTAATGAGACGCAAACCACTGCCAAAGGCAACAACACTATATTATTTATTAAAATAAATTTACAACTTTGGGTAAGTACCTCGTACAATGTCAAAAATTAAAATATCCTAATATATGACATTAAAATATGTTCAATAGATATCAGAAGAAAACAGGTAATAGCGTTGACGTTATCGCACACGGCCGTGAAACGAGGTGTTTCGATAAACTCCTTGCCAATGTAACAGTAGTTTCCCAATACAGGTATTGGTTGCAATAATTAGTTTTTAGGCTAAACGTATAACTATTTTCATTGGAACTAATTTTTTGTTGTGTTAAGTAGTAGAAAGTTGATTTGCAAATCACCTACGGTACTAAAATTATCGGGAAAATTTATGTAAAGCCTCAGATAGCTTGTTATACCAAAAATTTACACATCTTATAAGTTCAATTTCAAAATTTTATAGCAAATAAAGCAAATACGAATTATCTCTATAAAAAGAAAATGATTGTAGAGGAGCGTGCGTTTATTAAATCATTCGATTAATTTTCTGCTATGAATTCCTTGCAGAACATCTATTTCGAACAATAGGTTATTGAACGTGTATTTTCAGATAAAGGCTAACTACTTAATTCCTATTTCTACACGATTACATTAACATCTTATGTTCTTATTGGGAACCACATCTCAAGTAACAAAATATTAAATTCGTGTTTTCAGACGAATTTTAGCTACGTAATTCTTATTCATACCCTAGACATATTTTACAGTAAGGAAACATTAATTAATAATCGGAAACAAACCAATATGAGATAACTAATCAAATCAAAATATTTAACTTTGATGTAACATCACTTTCTAAAACAAATTAGAAATATCCGACCTTTTCGTTACCTTGTAGCAGTGGGAAGAATATTCAACGTAGCGGACTGGAAAAGTTGCCCTTAGAGGAGTAAAGATGTCCATCTCCCTTTGTTCACGAACTCTTAATCGTTCTACAAGCAGCCCACGGAAATCATTTTATTAGACTGCCTCGTCGGAAGCTCGGGATTCCAACACCGTTCATTAAATCAATTGCAGTCGAGGCAGTAATCAAACGATAGAAATCGGTATCCAGCCACACCTGCATCAACATATTGCGACTCAAGGTTGCTTTGTTGGCTTATTTGGATCAATGGGAAACTGATTTCATGCCATCTATACTAATACAGGGGCGTTCGATAAAAAAAATCAACGTAAACCTACCTACAATTATTACTAAACGCAACCAGATCTTCTTTTACTAATCAAATTAGACCATTACAGGGTTTACACAGATTTTCAAAAATTGTGCCGATCTCCAAGGGCAAGCACTCCAAATTTTTTAGTCGCTAGATATATGATACTTTCGAGACCTTCTTCCGCGATATTGCACGTCTTCTTGAGACTGATACCTTCAGCTACGAATAACTACACCAATATTTCCTTAAACCTGCCTATCGATTTTGCGACACGTTATTCTCACTTAATGTCACCCAACCTTTAGTTTAGGGTAATCCAGTGCCTTCAATTTTGCGGAACACTTTAATTTTCAACTGTTCAGACCGTTACCCCTTAATGCTCTAAAATAAAGAAAATATACATACTTCTTTTGTGTGGTCGCCAAAAACACCGATATAAGGAATTACCCTTTTGCCCTGAACTTCTATGGTGTGTAACTCTTAACGCCATAAACATATGTACAACGTTTAGCTTAATGATATATATATATATATAGTTGAACTAAGTGGTGCATTTTTCCGCCACATTGTATAATTTCTAACTTCTTATCAAATTATTTCAGTGCTCCTAGGTTTTAGTTCAATTATTTTACAAATATTAAATTTTTGTTTTACATTGAGAATCCTTTTAAGTATCAAAAGTAGGCAAAAAGCTATTGTGTCATGCAGGCAGAAAAGCATTTACCCCCGTTTATCTGCTTGCTGCCCTTGCGATACAATATACTATATTTGACATTTCTAGCCATGATGATACAACACAAATAGGTAGATATCCTGCAATAGCTGGACTTCAAATGGTTATAGTTTCACTTTTAAATTTATTTTCTTCACTACATTCAGCGATTTTTCTACTTTGCTCTTCATTGGAGTTGCTTAAATTGCATTCCTCTTCGGGTATTGTTCTCAAGTAAGGAATTTGGGTATACTGTAAATGATAAAATTAGAAACTGTAGGAAGACTAAACATTTAATAAAATTACGTTCCTTTATGTTTAGATAACTAGAATACACAGTTGTAACACGGACATTGTTACTTACAATAACTTACTAATGTACTTTTTTAATCTGTAATCAATATTCAGTTAGATGGTATATATTGAACGTGTGGAGTATTTTACCTCTAAGTTTACGGTAATATCCATTAAGTTGCTACGCTACTAATGATATACACATTAATGAAGATCTCTTGAAAAATAAATGACAGTACCAATTGAAGGTTTTTGTATCTGCTCTCGTTTTCGAAATCTTTCGAAAAACCAAATTTTCATCTCGATTTTGTGAACCAATTTCACCCCTTAAATGGTTTCGGTTACGAATAAAAAAATACGTGTTAGTTGTTTTTATCTATAGCAAATCGGGAATTTACAATTGGCGAAGTTTCCTTGTAAGTAACACAGTTTTAACTAAATTATTTAAACTAGGAAATTTCATTACAATTGTAAAATTTTTAAAGTGTCCTGTTCAACAGAAGCCAATAAATGATAATTTCTGGAATAAACGAATTTTTCTGTTTTTGTTAAAATTCAAAACATGGAATTGTATTTGAGTTTTCGAGCCGCAAATAGAAAAATAACGTGATATTAAGCCTGTTTTCCAACTCGCACGACAGATTTGATATGTACATGTGTTATCACAATACGCGCCCTTAAGGATTCATACTGGTTAAAATATGCTTTTGACTACTACATATTCAGATTATTTTACTGCAACGCATCTGCTAGTGTTAATTAATTATTAGTCCTGACGTCAATCTAACGAGATCGACCATGTTATGATCTTTGTTGTTTTAGATAATATTTCCAGCTGTGTTTGTTTGTAGCATGTTCTGACTTTCTGGTTCAGCCTCTGTTCATGGTTGCTACCATTATCCAATCCATATCGTCAGCTTAGAATCTCCCTGACCATGTTAAAAGTATGAGACACAATAGTTTGTGAAACACCAAATGCCGTATACATCCCTTGTATCAGGATTGTTTATCCAGATGCATCTTCCTACCATCCGTTCCAGGGACGGGTGAGCCAGGTTAATCTTAAAGATATAAAATTATATCGTTATTACTTTTTACTTACTATTTTACGTTATTCTACGATATCAGTCTGACTAGGGGTCAAATTGTAAAATTACAATTTAATCCTCATATTTTTGCAAAACTATTATTCCGTAATTAATTGAACAGATTACTGAATCAGTTTTATACAATTTCTATATGCTGAGTTTGTTTGTTAAAGTACTCCGAAACTTTTCATCCGCAAACATTTTAAAAATGGCCATTATTTACGACTGGTGTGCTAATTTTTCTTTCATCGTTTAAACTTGATCTAATGTGGATTGGTAATAATTTTAAAGCAGCTGGTGTTACGCTAAAAACGAGCTCAACATAAATAAATTAGGTGGTTGTATTTTTTCCGGGCTAACTCATCAACAGGAGGCGGCAGAGTGGCGTGGTTGAATGGACAACCACATCCAAGCTTGTTTGCAAAGTCGTAAAGTATCGTACGTATTCGCCTAAACCGTTTAATAGTTAAAGGAAAGAGTATGGGCGCCATATTGTCGATGGTGCCTCGCATATCACTGCGTTTCTCGATTCTTCTTGCACTCCTATATCTTGACAATGAAGGCTAAAGGGTGGCAAAAGTAATTCCTCACTATAAGGAAGTTGAACGTAGAGCAACGTTAATGAATTGGAAACCTTATTTTCCAAATTTGAATAGTTATAATATTTAGGTTGAACATAAAAATACGCCCTGAAAAATAAATATTTAGCTGGAACTAAATCATTTAATTCGTATTGTTAAATTCAAAGTACTCAGATATACACGAATTCTGTAAATAAACTTCAAGATCGAAACATCAAAATTATCAAAAATTAACAAAATCAGCGTCAAACACTAGTTACGATGTCTACAAATGTTAAGGACAATAAATGAACATAACCTACAACAATAATTTGAATTCATCGTAGAAATATTAGCTAAATACGACAAATTTGTAAAAATACCTCGTATATTGTATATGAAATTTAAATAAATATTACAAGGTCTGAGACGTATAAGAACAATCAAAAATATACGAAATGCGATAAGCCGCAAGTAAAAATACTTATGGGCCACAGCTGGATGTAGTCAAACATACAATTCGGAAAGCAATCTACTTCGCAGAGTTCGTAAATTCGTTATAGTCCGAATACAATGAAAGTAACAAGGTAGTTCTAAATTACATTCATACTCATTATTTAAGCCAGAATTAATTAAATCATAATTTATTAGGTAATTTCGTACTGCAGCAGAAAAATAGATTTGAACTTGTCTGTTAGAACACAAACTAATATTAATAAAATCTCGAGCTCATAGAATTTCTCTGTACAATGTTCCAAAAAAATTAATTATAACACAAACTAAGGAGAAATTAAGTTATAGTATACAAATAGATTTAGATTATTTCCTAATCATGTCAATAAAATATCAATAGAATACACAAATTGATTATTACGTTAAATTAATAAATTTTGAATTCAACTACAAAAATATTGAAACTAAATATGTTACCATTGAGTTTAGGACGCATTACAATTATAGCCAAACGTAAATTAATGTAATTTCGTCATCTAACCAAGTAGATTTTAATTTAGTAGGACATCTAAGGGGTTGTTTAGTAATTGTAGGATAATTCTGGAACCGTAATAATATAAAAATATATAAATAGAAACTAAATTCAATCGCTCGCGATTGCTATGCAGTTTTTGGGCTCCCTCAAAGGTATTAACGTGATGCTCCCATCTAGGATACAACAGGAGAAACGGGCTTATGGTACCCTTGATCCAGACTGGAAGACAAGACTAACCCTACACTATCTGGTAGCGATCATAGGTTCGGTAGCAACATAAGAGAACGATGGTATAACAGATGTCCCAGAAAATTACTATAAAACAAAAGGAACACAGAGTTCGATATTAGAATTCGATATAAATTAATAATCATACCTCATCCTGTGATGAGCTTCCCTTAGAACAGCACATAAAAATAAGTATTTAGGACACAATAAGCGTTGCACACAGTTAGGTGTTGTCAGTGCGAGAAGTCTCCAGACAGTGAATCGCAACGCGCGATACATGATAATATCACGTTATGGACGAGTAAAACGCCGACATAGGTAGCTAACACACACGGCAATACTCAAAGTACACCTCAAATTATTTACACCAAAATAAATTTACATATTAGACGAATACTCTATATGAGTGCTGAATAAAAAGTTTTAAGTTATAAAAGAAAGATTTGTATTTATTCATGGAAATATGTACAAAGTAATATCTTAAACTAATATATAACGTAACACTGTATTGGTCTATAATTTCAATTAGCAAACAGGTTACAAATTTAAGAAATGGTTTCAGATATGCTTTTATAATTTTTTGTATACAGTTAGGCTGGATCACTCTTATTTGGGAATTTATTGTCATCAAATTTTGGTTAATAATTATCTACCTTTTACATCTACGTAGGTTGGCTTCTTGATTAGATCAGTTATTAAAGATAATTCCAGTCCTAACGGTTATTAAAAATACATACTGCAGCCTTTCCTATTATATATTTTGAGCTATTTAGATTTAAGCTAAATGCGAATTATAAGTTTCATAATTTTCATTTTGTAGGCTTATATTTATTGCTCGTTTGACTCCGACTGACAAAGTGAACTTGAAAATAATTATTATCTCACTTAAATTTTACATACAGTTATCCTTTACAGTAAACCCAAGATTGTTCAATTGATTGATAGAACTGCTTGTATTCCATTGCCTGTTCAGTTAATTATAAAAGCCTGCTGAGATTAAAATCGTTTACTTATGCTCATATTTAAAATCAGTTGTCAAGGTCAATTTAAATACAACTTTGCGGACATGTCGTTGTTCAATCCTTATTGCTTCTTGTATTCTCATTAATTTAGGTATTATTATTCGGTGTAGCTACGAGGTTTGTTCGTAACATATGAACTCACGTATATCTAAATAGATCATTATTTGGTATCATAACTATTCTTTTCCTATATAAATATTGTGGTAGACTTATAGTTTCGCTATTTCTGCATACGGGGTACGCTATAAAGTTTTCAAAGGTAATTCCGAGGAACTGAAGCTTCCTATAAATGCTGTGATGCTAATTCTATATTTCTATATTTCTCTACTCTACGAAAATGAACACAAAATATGACCAGAAACCGCGGCCCGCACTTTCCATTTTTTTTTGAGCTGCTACGTAATAATGATTCGTGCACGTACTTGAATTTCAAATGGGGTTATTCTGGTACGTAATCACTATCTGTATGTCATATAGGGTATCTGGGAAATAAAATACGTTATTTAACGCAGCGTAACTTTTGATAAACACAAATCTATGAAAAGAGTAAGTCTATTTTGGGAAGAAATATTTTCAAATTTAGCTATATGAATCAAACAGATCTGTAGTAACCTACATTCAATTTTAAGTTGTACTTAATACACAATAAACCTTGCTGTTTATTTTATATATTGCTTTTTGTAGCCTACTAAATTCGTCATTCTCTAAGGTGTAGAATCAGGGACAAATCTGTTATTCCTGTAAACATTCTAACACATTCTTTTTAAAATTTATTTTTCTTCCTGTTACTTACTCGTGATTAAGTAATGAGAAAAGTAAGAACTTTTACCAACATGTTATTTTGGGTAAAATGCATTTTGCATCATAACTATAGAAATAACTGTTATTGTAAACGTCCTTTGAAACTGTAGCGTTCATAGGTATTAAGCGGTGTAGAAAACTTAAAACAAACTAACTGTTTGCGTTATTTAAATATTGATAAGAAGATGCGCATTCCGCAAACAGGTTCCTAATGTATTTTAATGGATTATACCCAGAACTCGTTATGCAGTTTTCTTGCGATATAAGCTTAAACACTAAATTTATTAATTGTGGCAAACTAATGCGTGTCCTATATGATTCGCGACTAAACTTACGCAGCAACCTTATATCCGAGGCAAACTTATTGAATTCATTAAGATCGATTCAATTAGCAGCCTATGCTGTGAATGTTGCTACACGTAGTGGTTACATTAATTTTTACATCAATAACGTTGAAATTGCATTGAAAATTCAATTAAAGGAGGCGAATTGACGTTTACTGCATACCCACCGGCATTGTAGTTAAAATCAAAATAATTGCAAAATTAGATTCACGGTTTAACATCTGCAGGTTAATTCTTCAATTGGACTTCGTCTATACCGTAACGTCTTTTTATTTGATGTGCTGTCAGCTCAATCTCTTAATGTAGATTATTGAGTGAGATGACTCGCAGTAGAAGTTCAACACTAAAACGTTAATGCCACAAATTTCAATAAGATAAACAGCGATTTGAGTATAATATATCTAATACACTAAGATGCCAAAAACAGAGTTTCAATTAGAGAAACCCAAAATAAATTTCATGTTATTGAACTAATATATATACAGATTGTTAACCTTTTAGAGACAGTTTAAATTTGAATATTGATTGATGTTATTAATAGTTAGAGTTCTTGTAAAAGTTTACCCACATTATTTGAATAACGTCTATTATTAATTGATGAGCATCATTCTATAGCTTTAATATAATACTAAAAAATAAACGAGGATTCCTATAGTTAAATAGTTTTATAAACGACAATAGTGGTCCAAATGAAGCGTTGGACTCAAAAATTTAAGCAAATATTTAGAAAACTGTACACTTTAGTTTTTGTCGTAAAATAGCATGGGTCAAAAGTTCGCTGCGGGTAAAAGTACGCAGTGCTGATTTTCCCGAACGCATGCTGTTGGATGAACGGCAGTAAAGCAGTCGCTAATAGTATATATTACGAGCATACTCGCCAATTTCGGTTTACTTTGTTTTAAAAAATGTCAAAGGAATGAGGTAAGTACTTAATATATTACTATTTGATATTTTGTAGTAGTGGTTGATTTTTTTATGCTATGTGCTCTCATATACAATTATTCAACATTTAGCATATATTCCATAACAAGTCATCCATAGCCTTCTTGATGTAGACAAGAAATCTTGGTTGCATTCATTTAATAATGGGAAATATATAAGGTATCAATCGTGTTTCAGTGCAAAAGTGCGCACATCGTAATGGAGCAAAACTAGGTTGCGCACTTTTGCCCCACATAATGAGATTTATTTACATGTATCCTCGTTTTGTTGTTTAAACTAAATGTTATATTTATGCTTTTCCAAAAATTATAAAAGAAGATCTGAATGGATTCCAATTGCACTCGAAATTTTTAAAAGAGCAAATCAGATGTTACAAAATGGCTTGTTTCGACGTCGCATTGCTGATGAGTTGGGATTTTCGAAAGGGGCATGGAGAAAAAGGCTGAAATTGTATTTTTGTGTTCATCAGCTAAGCCAATTTAAGTCTGTGTTTACTCCAGATCAACAATGTACTATAGCGGAACACGCCAAAAAACTGGAAAAGATGTTCTATGGCTTGACTTTTAAGGGATCAAGAAAACTTGCATTTCAATATGCCGAAGCAAATCGGATACCCAATTCTTTCTAAAAAGAGAAGTCAAAGGCTGTTAAAGATTGGGTATATGGTTTTTAAAAAAATACAATCTGTCATTACGAACACCGTCTAAAACTAGTGTAGTCAGAGCAATGGGTTTTACTGAAGTGCAACTTGACTTGTTTTTCTCCAATCTTAATGCATTAATGGAAAAGTATCACTTTCTAAGTTCTAGAATGTTTAATATGGATGAAAGAAATCTCTCTACGGTTCCCAATAAAACGCCCAAAATAGCGTCTATTAAAGGTCAAAAAGTAATTGGAAAGGTAACCTCAGCTGAAAGAGGCCAAGCTATCACGGTAATATGCTGTATATCTGCTGCCGGATGGTATATTGCTCCTGCACTAATTTTCGCAAAAAAGCGACGAAAACTTGAGCTTATTGATGTAGCACCGCCAGGATCTATTCTTTTTATATCAGATTCAGGTTATAGTATTACCAACTTACTCCTAGAATGGTTAAGCAAATTTCAAGCACAAGTTAAAAGTTCAGAAAGTGTCTGGTCCTGTTGATCTATGATAATCATTCATCACACACGTCTTTGCCAGCAATATAGTTCGCTCGTGAGCATCATATTCACAGGCCTTCATTGACCGCCCCCCCCCC
>JAHWXV010490449.1:0-11665 GCA_024586415.1 Phrixothrix hirtus | reverse complement strand
CATTGAAACTTTTCAAACAGTCACCCTGTATACCTAAAAATATAGTATCTGCATTATGTATGTAGGTACGTAGGCCGAATTTATATTAATCATTTACTTTTTAAAATAAAATAAAGAATTAATTATCTACAACACACATATGTATGTAATTGAAATATAATATGTACGATGATGACTCGATTCGAAAATGAACACAGCAGTTTGAATAAACCGAGGAATAAACAAATGCGGTAGATTCTATATAATACTATTATTTACATGCATGCGTACATATACAGTGAGTGTCACTTAAAGTAATACTTCCGGTGTTTTAAATTATTTGCTGCAAGAATATATTTAACTAAAGGAAATAAGAGATGAGCAAAATATTACTATAAGAGTGGGACAGGGAAGTATCCCAACTTTCGAGATGGCGTTGTGAATGGAGGAGACGTGTTGGAGGAGTGGTGGTAGACCTATTGACGCTGTGTCCTTAGAAGTTTTCATTAGTGCCGACATTAGTTGTAGATATGCCTTAGTCGAACGTGCAACGCGCTTTTGCCGTCGAGGCGTATTTTACCCAAAACAAGTCTATCGTTGCAGTACAGCGTGCGCTGCGTACTCGTTATCGAATTCCACCTCGAAATGCTGTTCCTTACCGAAAATCTGTTTTGTTATAGGCACAGAACTTCTGTGCATGTGATAGTGTTGTGAAAAAAAATTGTTGGGGCTCAGATCCCCATCCGAACTTCAGAAAACATTGACTGTGTAAGATGATCGATTTTGCAGTCCGCTAAGGGTTCTGCTCGCAAGCATGAATCTGCCCTGGCGCTTTCTAACCGTACTGTGCATCCAATTCTCCATAAAGACATGCACTTCCATCTGTATAAGATGGTCATTGCTCAACAACTCTCACAGCGGGATTGGCAAAATCGAGTATAGGTATGTGAAACTTTAATTGAAATCTTGACTCAAGATGCACGTGTTTTGTTTAGCGACGAGGCTCACCATTTCTGGAAGTGTTAATAAGCAGAATATACGTTATTGGAGTGGTGAAAACTCTAGGGTAATTCACGAGAGACCTCTACAGAGTAACAAAGTGACAGTTTGGTGTGCACTCAGCAGTGAAGGCGTCATTGAGCCTTATTTCTTTGAAAACAACAATTATGCTGTTACCGTCAATTTTGAGCGGTTTGTAACCATGATTCAATAGTTTCTTGAACCCCAACTTCTACAGATTAATTTGAGATAAGTGTGGTTTCAGCGGGATGCTGTCACGGTCTATAGTGCTAGAAATTCAATGACTGTTTTGAGGGAAAGGTTCCCCGTCGCCTGATCTCTTGGTATGGTGCCATTGCATGGTCCGCGCACTCTCCGGATTTAACTCCGTACAACTACTTTTTATGGGGATACCTTAAAAGTGAGGTGTTTAAACATCGACCCAGGACCCTAGAAAACTTGAAACATGCAATACGCCTTGAAGTTGGCCGCATTCCGCTACATCTGCTTCGCAGAGTTATGGAGAACTTCCGAACCCGCCTACATCAGTGCACTGAGAATGAGGGAAATCACTTGAATGATATATTGTTTAAAACTAAATAAAATTAACTTCTAGTTGTACCTTTTTGAAGCCACAATAAAGTTTTGTTCTAACATTTTTTGTTATGTTCTTATTTACCTTCAAAGTTAAGGATTCTTCCCTGCCCCACCCTATAAAAGGTGTTGTATGTAATTTCAGTTTTACCTATTACTCAAGCATAAACTTTATTTCAAATTAACAAATTATATAAAAACAAAAAACTTGTATGGAAGCATACGTCAATTAAAATCTTCCAGTTATACAGGGTGTTTCTAAATGTCAAGTCCAAATGAAAGGAGGTTATTCCTCAGCTTATTGTATGACTTAAGGCTCATATGATTATCTGTCCTAGGTTGTTTTATTTTCGAGATATAGGGTATCAAATGTTTTTAGAAATAGACTTTTCTCTAATATTTTGAAAACTATTTCGCTGATCTCAATCAAATTTTACAAGTCTGTTTATAGTAACAGGTGGCTTCTTTGTACCTAAAAGGATTACAAATAGTTGTTCGGATGGCGTCTCGGGGATAACCTAATTGATATCTACAGGAAAAAGCATTATACGCCACCGACTTTTACGTTTATTTTAGTTTAAGTAATTAAAAATACAACTTTCTTACCCCTTGAAGTTTTTTCTTAACGCGCTTCGTTTTTGAAAAAAAAAGGTATGCCAGGACAACATAATAATTGTTAAAATGCTTATTACGTTCAAAGTGCGGATTACATTTTTCATTGTTGTTGTTTGTCAACAATATTTATGCGAATTTTAAGATTTATAATGTGCATATAACAGTAAACATTTTGATAATTTTCATGGTCCAGAGATACATACTGAAACGGTTTTTATACTTTTTCTCGAAAATCAAGCTAAGCGGACAAGAAAGTTGTATTTTCAATTGCTTGGTATAAAAAATACAAACTTGTCAGAAGCTAGTGGTATATAATATTTATCCCATAGACACTAATGTAGTTACCCTTCGAGACGTCACTGGAACAATTAATTTTAAAATTTTACATTCAAAGAAGCTCCTTATTACTAGAAACAAACCTGGAAAATTTCATCAAGGTCGGCTAAAGGGTTTAAGTAAAAGCCTATTTCTAAAAAAAAACTTGACACTCCGTATCTCGAAAACAAAACTACCAGGACACACCTTGAAATGGACTTTAAGTCATACCACGAGCCGAAAACTGACTTCCTTCAACTTGGACATGACATAAGGAAAACCCTGTGTAATGGTATGTTATATACCAAGGGACTAAAATGCCTCTAGTGATTCCGAGGGATTAAAAAGCACTACTTTCTCTTTCGGGATTAAAAGAGGCACTTTAGTACCTTGGTGTTGTCATGGATTTGTTTTGTTTATGCAGAATTTAAATTATTTTCATTTCCTGAGGAATACAGCAAAATTTTAATCCCTTGAGGTAAAAGTGCCGCTTTAATCATGGAAACCGGTGACTAACTGTGGCGTTTTAGTCCAGAAAGTACAAAATATCATTTAAAATTATAAAGTAATCTTTAAAAAGCGTTTGTTTGCTACTTTATAGAAAAACCACATTGCAATTCAATATCATGCAGTCGCTATGGCCTAGATTTTACAAGATTAGTATAAAGATCTGGAGATATTTTGGATAATTCTTTCTATAAAGCATTTTCAATGTCTTCTTTATGTAAAATATGATGTTTTCGGATGTTATGCTTTAATTCCTTCCAAATATGCTCATTTGCATCTAAATCTGTTGATTGAGCCGGTATTTGAACACCATCTGAGCAGTTATATAATAACCAAGTATTAACTACCCCTTAGATATGTTTTGGATCGCTCAAAATAAAACTTAAAGTTCCCTAAAATCCTCACTACATAGCACTCTCGTGTAAATTATTTCTTAAGATATCTAAATAAAGTCATTCATCTATGTTCTCATGTATGTATAGTAAATTACCTACAGCCGAAGCCGATATGCAACTCCTTATAATTTGCGATCCACCACTACACTTCACCGTAGATCCTAAGTTCCTCAATTCGTTTCTTCTTGAATTTTGGAAGACAATATTATTTTCAAACCAAATCAAATACAATATTTTTGCCTCTGATAGAAAAATTGCCGGAGAAAATCTTCCGAAGAAATGAATATTAAAAATATACGTTATGTTATGTATTGTATCAAAATTAGAAACAATAAAAACTCAATGGAAGATTCTGAAACAATCCAGAAGGTTCCTTATAATTAATATAGATGAGGTGATCACAAATGACTCATTACCGTAACCTATATCTCTCTAATTAAATTCAAGGTCAGCAATTACTTCTGGTTTTATTCTTGATTATTATTTATTGTTCTAAACTTTTCCTTTTTAAATAAATAGTAGATTAAATTCCCCTAGTTTTAGTTTTTAATTAGATGCTTGTCCTGTTGGTTACTACTATACATAAATAGAACTATAAACCTTTGCTGTTCGTGTATTTTGAAATAAATATTTAAATAAGTAACTGTAAATAAATAATCCTAATATAAGTGAATATAAATAAATGTTTTTAAACAATTAACTAGTTTCGTTACGGCATGTACAGTCAAAGAGCCAATATTGGTGTACCACCCTAAAGTTCATATAATTATATATTTCCTTGCGTCCACCATTAAAAGAGTGTAATGTCACAGAGAATGAAGACTGAATTGAACTTTATTTTATTTCCGGCTATCGGTACCAAGAGTGAGAAAAACGATGGAAAATGTTGAAAAGTTGTAAACATATTTGCTGCAATAAAAATAAAGGTAGAGTTCACCTTATTATTTAGGATGTTTTATTATTTCAGGAAGTAGGCAATTTATGTATATAGAAATTTTATAATATGAGGCTTTCCTGTTGGAGTCCAGACGAAAGAGTGATATGAAGTAATTTTGTTATATGTAGTTGCCCTTGTATCTGATAATAACAGTTGTAATTCTGCTTTAACGTAGGAACATTTGTGTCTTGATCACGGGTAAGGAAATATACGCGTCTGTTGAATGTTACATCATTTATGCCCATATGTTCTAGTTTGTTTGAGAATCTAATTTCGATTAAAGTATTTTCACCAGTACTTTCATTAAATATTATTTTATCTGGACTAACTCTAAGAAATATCCTTCTCCTTCTCTAACAAATACACTACAATTACTTATTTTCAAACCCGAAGTTTTTCAAAATCTCGAATGGCTATGATCTTATGTTTCAAACCATACCTTTTGCCTTTAACGAATAAATGTGTTATACAAAATACTGGGAACTAATTTCGTTTGTAGAGTGTTAGATTTTCGTTTACATACTTTGCTGAATATGGATGCAGTTAGTCTAAATGTACAGTTCCTGTTTCTATACTGGATTTAAAATTTGTCCTTTCGATAGTATTGGGTGTTATTGTTAATAGTTATTTATATCACAAGGCTAGAAAGTCAGCTGTTGCAAGTACGAGTATGTTTAGTGGCCGAGGCAAAGCTGATGCAAAGCTGAGGCCTGAAAATTACGAGTACTTGCAAAAGTCTTTCTGGACGTGTGATACACAAAATTCTTTGTGCCGAATTTTGTATAATTTTGATATATAAAAACGATTTCTCAAAATGAACTATGTTTTAGTAGCAATGTATACGCATTTTAGGAATTTTAGTAATTTAAAGTTGAAATAAACAAGGTTGGCATAATTGTAACCAAAAATATAACAGTAACCTATAAAATTAATGTTTATTAATTACCATGTAGCATGTTATCATTCTTTATTTTTCTTTGTATTCTCCATAAATTACTATAATTACAAACTACTAATCTGTGATAATATTAAATAACCTAAAAATGTAATTCCTTTGTCAAGATGACAAATATTTAGTGAGAAATATGGTGAAATTTTTAGTTATACTTTTGCCGGCCTAGGCCGGCAAACGCTAGTTAGTAACTTTTTTGCCGGCCTAGGCCTGCAAACGATAACTTTCTGGCAGCAAAAGACGACCAGAAAATCGACCTTTACGGACGGAGGCACAAAAAATATCAATTACATTATTTTTTACTTTTAATAAAACGTTTTCCGACAATTATTCACTTTCATAGTCATTATCAATGCCCATAGTGTTGTTTATTCTTCAATGGTGCCTCTGCCTCATGTGGTTCATGTAATTTACGCTTCCTTTAAGCAATGAATTTATTAGTAAAACATTTAGCTTCATATTTGGAAAACACGTATAATTTTGTCAAAATAATTTTCTTTTATATTATAAGATATTTCTGCGCATTTGCATCTTATTTCGCATTACCTTTTAATGGCAAAAGTAATCTAAAAATAAAAATGGGGCGATGTATCAAAATACCACATAACCCTTGATCGAACCTCCTTACAAATACATTTACGGACGAAGTTTCTTATTGAGAATTCATCGCACAGCATTGAAATGACTGCTACAGTTTCAGAATTCAGAAGGATAAATAGAAACATGAATTGAACGGCCACAAAAGTATGACTTTGAAGTAGAGCATCATCGTGTCTGAAGAAATTATTGAAACGCCAACTCTTTATCACGACGGTTTTGCCCAGAAGATTGAAAACACTGCTGTAGTTGAAGAACTTCTTGTTAAACGATTACTGGAGACCGGATAACTTTAATTAAGGTTAGGAAAGCGACTCAAATTTGACGCTGTTAGTAAAACGGAAGAATAAAGGTCAAAGACTAGATCGGAAAGAAGTGGCCCCATTTAATCCCGTTGTTGAAGCATATGGGTATTAATCGGACTACTTGTAAATTTGGAATGGCCCTTGAAAAGAACCATGGAAAATTATGACGGAAATTAAAGGCCAGTGTGATTGGTGAGTTCGAAAAGCAGAAAAGCAGTGGAAATTTTGGGACAACTGCATGATGGTCCACCACGTGGGCATAATGGGTGTAAAGAAAACACTAGAAAAGTTTGTAAACGATTTGATGGGTAAACTATAATAATAATAAAAATAATAACAACAATAGTTATAGAGGGGTTGTTAAGGAGTGGTACCTAAAATGTGTAATATGCCCTTCTGGGAAAGGTACCCTGGAGAAGCGAAAACAACTACGGGACAATATAATGTGGGTAGCACGAATGAAAAAGTAGAACATGATGTAGCAGGCCTGTTTTCAGAAATAGAAGCATGAAGCAAATACATTCTAGTTTCAATTAATTACTTTAGAAAATGAGCCCAAATATACGCCCCGCCAAAATAAAAGGGAACTACAATGGTCGAGACCTTGGTGGCAGAACTGTTTAGCCGTTACGGAATTCCTTTGGAATTACATTCATATCATGAGAGAAAGTTTGAGTTAGCCTTATTCCAAAGCCTCTGTCAGCTGTTGAAAATACGTCAGAACAGAAAAACTGCTCTTTAATCATAGTCAGATCAAATGGTGGAACGCATAAATTGAACAATGGGAAAATATTTATCAAAATTTGTCTCAGGCCATCAACGAAATTGGGGCCAGTACGTACAATAATTTTCATGGCATGTCGATTGAATAAAATTCTACGATGTTGTGAGTTCAAAAACGGGAGGGTTTCAACTCAATGATCTGGTTTGGTTGCACCAGCTTCAAGACGACGAGGTATATCTCCCAAATAGCAAAGATCCTGGTTAGCTTCATGCACTAGGAAGAATTCAGAATCAGTATGAGTAGAACTTGAAGAAAGAGCGAACAACATTGAGTTAGAAAATATAAAAGTCAAGGACAATAATGAGTCATTTACTAAATTTATGTCAATCTATTCAGGAACCTGTAAAGCTCGCTTTGAAGTTATCACAGAAGAATACAGAAACCTGTGTGATATTTCAGAGGAGTAACCCCAGACTTATTGGATCACTAATGACTTTCGAATGTACCGTGGCATCGCAGTCAAATTTAAAAAGAGGTGTAGTAGCGTAGAAGGAATACGGTTCAAGGGCCAGCTTACTGCGCCGTCGTCGCTAAAGAATGCGAAGAATTTTCGACCTCTTGACGAAAAGCTTGACCCATTAGAAGCCGAGTTATGGAGACTTGTCGAAGGAATTATGGGGCCTAAGGAAACAAATTTTTCCCGATGCTACTAAAGAATTAGCCGTGTTAAAACTCGGTTGCCGTCTAGACTAGTTTAACTAGCACGTGCTATGTAACATGTTAGTTATATTGTTTTGAGACAGCGGTATCAAGATTCCGCCGTGTACTTGGAATCTAAAAGAAACTCCACCAAGGACGAAATCTGTGGGCTGCCACTTACTCAAGAATCTGGGCTGAAAATATGGTTCGTAGTGTAGATTCCAGCATTTGTAAGCAAAGAAAAAGTCATCGCAAGAGTAGAGTCTAAGTTATTGGACGTAATAGTCTTAAGAAGAGGGCAGATTAACAAAATTAGAGATAAAATTAATTTTGTGGAAGATTCCAGAAGGTTCTGTAGAACTAAAATAAATGTGTTAATCACGAAGTACTCTTTAATGCAATCGACACTTCAATATGTCCAAGATCGCAGCAACGAGTCATATTATGGGAATCTATTACATCAGCGTCCTGAGTAATTTTATTCCTTAATACTCTGGGATGTTTCCAGAACATATCCTTCCTTATAAATATCAGTTGCAATAACTTTAGTTTAGTTTTCCTAATAACCTTGTCTTATTAAGAAGCTATCATAAATAAATATAAATATAAACGTTTATTATTAATGTACCCTAAAATAAATATTAAGTTGAATACGGGCAAATAAATAATTTATAAGTTTTTGAATATAACCAATTTCGTTACAATATGATTTAGAATATTTAAAACGTTCTTTTGAAATTCGTTCAGTCTGTCTTCTAGAGAAATGTGCTACTTCACTTATTACTCTGCAGCTTTCTTTATAGTTATTCGAAATTTGGGAATACCATTTTATAATTTCTTCTGTAATTGAACTGGAACCATTTAATGAGAAGATATACCTCCAGCTCACTTAGAAATTTCCTTTAATTTATTTTAGAAGTTCCTCAACAGATGATTCACGCGTCCAACTTTTTGTCTAATTTTGAACCGTATGGTTTGACTTCCATTGATTTCCTTGTTACACTGCTGTTTTGATTCCCTACTACTTTTGTAAACTTCAGACTATGTAAATCTATACTTTGTTGCAAGCAACTCAAGCGAGATCAATGTCTTTGGTTCTATAAATATGTTTACTCCAAGCACCATCGACGATTGCGATTATGCATGGATAGCCATCATCATCATCAACATCAGCTTTTTCTTTGCCAAGTGCCGCTTCTTCATCGCTGATAATTCTATTTCCTTCTAAGGTATGTTATGAATGGTATTACCTAAGCTGTCATGCTTTTTTGTGTAAATGCGCTGACTGACATAGCAGGAATGTTTAGAGAAACCCCAAATTCTCCCACTTGAGAATATCCGCATCTTATCGTAATAGCTTCTAACATAAAGAAAATGTTGTATTTAATATTTTACAAGGGATGTTGCTTGAATTTCGGAATATGGTAACACTGCAATTCTCATGACAAGCTACATACAAAATTCGTAAAGTTTAATATCTCTACTGTCAAACAACTGCGACAGAAAGGGTGGAAATAGAATAAATAAAACGCGAAAAAAACATGAATTCAAATCGTGATGATTTTCGAGCAATAATTTTGTTTCATTGTTGGTTGAAAGAAGTGAAAAGTAATGTGTTGCTGATCTAAGAACTGCTCTTGGTGATGAGGTACCATCAAGGACAACTGTGCTTCGGTGGTATCAAAAATTAAATTCGGTCATAGTAACCTTAGTGATGAAGTTTATGAAGGTCGGCCAACGACATCACAAACAGCAGGATACATTGATGCCGTACTAAAAATGATAAACGAAGATCGTCAAATTTTACATGAGCACTTGGGTGTAAAAATTATGTACATGATGGATTCCCCTATAATTTGACTGATGATCTAAAAACGGCTCGCGTCAAATGATGCCGAGGAACACCTAAACGGATAAACTCAGGTACGTCAAATTTGGTATACGACATTATTGATGGTGATAAAAGTTGAAACGCAACGACAGCCGACTGTTGAAGTGTTCAAGAACGGAATTTTGGGTGTGCTGACTGCTGAGTTGCATCACAAAGTGTATAGAGTGTAAAGAGGAATATTTTTAAAGGCAATAGACTGATTTTTTTAATTCTAGGCATGTTCGTTTTCTTCCATCCCGAAATGAAAGCAGCGGTCCACGTATTGTAGCAGGCTGAATCTATGTATTAAAACTTATAACGGGGATGCCTGATCAGTGTTAAAAATGCCACGGGTTTAGCTCTTAAGTCGGAGTTTGGGCCAGGACTGTGCGCAGGATATTTCGAAAGCTATCTACCTAAAACTTACTTCATTTATTTACACAATAAAATTATTTACATAGCTACTTCCTAGTGTGAATCGCAATTTATAAACTCTACTGTTAGGTTGCTAACTAGGTCTAATTTTGTACACTCAGTATATACATTTGTGTTACAACACCTTGTTGTAATTAGCTCAACTAACACACTTAATTTTAATTTAGTTGTAGTTTGCAAGTTATGTGCACTTTACCATTTCTTTCAGGGCTAGGTGTACACCTTTCTAAACATTTTTTTATTTGTATTTAATTATGTAGCACTGGAAGTGTATTTTATCTTAATTTAAACTATTTACAATTACTTTAAACTCAGTTTATTGGCATGCTTGTTATTTTCAAACTTTATTTCACTTTGATGTTTATTTATCGTTGAATTTGCAACTATTTACATGACTAGCGCTATATTACATTGGTAACATAATTATTTATTAATTTTTCCTATAAATATGTTTTCAGAAATAAAGCTTTATAACAGAAAAATCATTTATTAAACATAATAAATCAAGTCCTACAGCATTTAAATTTTATTATTGATATGAACTTTTTAAAATTAGTTGTCGGCCGTTTCTCTTTTAATTACTGAACGTACATATCGTAGCGGTGGGCTATTTTGCTATTATTTACAATCAATTTATTTGATCTAATGGATTAGTATCACCAAGATGGCGATTACTTGTTGTTGTTGTGTGTTAGGGGTTATGATAGTTCTAAGAGTGCTATTTTTGCGGGTGTATTTTAATTTAGGTAATTCTTGTTTGGTGCCAAATAATTTATACTTGACCTAGGTTTATTTAAGGGAACTGGAGCGACGCCAACCATTAGGGTTACGTCATCTCGTGACGCGAAAGACCGGACCTGGGGGTGATCCTTCAACATTTGTTCGGAAGGGGCCGAAATACTTTTCAACACCTCGGCGAGGGTCTATATAAATGATCTTTAGCCGAACGGAATTGAATATTTCTGGTTATTAATTGAATTCAAAGTTAAAAGGGCAGGTGAACGACCTTCGTGATCCTTGCGTTGAATATCGTAAATTGTTTACGGAGAGTTCTGTTCCTTGTAAATTCTGAAATGTTACGGCCTGTATTAAGATACTATTATTATATTTGAATTTTAACTATGAAACGTGATCGAAATATTACGGATTTACAAATTTAACAATTCTAAAGTTTACTTTGCATAGGACCAATACACCTCTCGATTATGGGGTGAATTATTTAATTCAATTTTTCAGATGAATTGTTCAGCCAGCAAAGGCGGTAAACATTCTCTGAAGTTCGACTTTATAACGCGTGCTTTCATATGAGATTGATGTCTATAACTTCAAGGAGAAACGGCTTTGTTGTAGCTTAACTTGTTTAATTAACATATTCCACAATTAATCAATATACCATCGAATGCGCGACTTAATTCGTTAGAAGCAGTAATAATAATCATTAATTGGACTGCTTCCAATTAATAATAATTAACAAAAATAGTTGTACAGGCTTAATTGCATGAATTAACAAAAATAAAAGTTATGAATAATGTAGCAGTTATTAATACGAACTAATCCTTAACTAAATAATTTACATTTCAATTAACATAAAGTAATTAAATCAAGTTAAATTTGATATATTGGTCCATATTCCCACAGTGGTCTAACGAAGTAAATATAGTAATAGTTTAAAAAAATTTTACACACAATCTTGCCCACAGAAATTAATTTATTTATTTGGTAAAGTAACTACAACATATGTT
>JAHWXV010490439.1:0-12429 GCA_024586415.1 Phrixothrix hirtus | reverse complement strand
AAATATTATGGAATCAAATCAACTACATTATTTAAATTAATTTCATTTTCAAATATGAAATACTCCAACATAAATGCTTCAGCCATGTTTGCTACTTAAAATTACAATATATAACAACATTTTATATAAACACGGCATAAATGTAACCATTATTTATCTATGAATGTCATTTAACATAACCTATAAGCATATATAGTCTATATAATACATCCCAGTTTGTACCGACTGAGAAAAGCAAAGATTTATGTTTTAGTTATATATGGTAAAATAGTTTAGGAAATTTAAAACCGTTGCAACTTATCAGTATGAAACATATTGGGTATAAACATACGTTGAGAGCCAACAGTTGCGTTCCCTAAATGCGCCCATGTTATGAAACGGAGTAAAGGTTTAATATTAAATTGTCGTGATTAGTTGATAGTTGTAGTTATCGTAAAAAATAGTGTACGACACATAATCGTTAAGTGCCTTAGTACAAACAGGCTTAGAAAATTAGTAAAATCCAACCGTTCGGATCTCGTTTTTCTACCTTTTTCTCGACATGTTATAAGGTACTTACCAATCTTGTATTGCAATATGCTATTATTTTGGAATTAATTTCTAATAAATTAAACATAATTGTAATCAAGTAAAGTGAAAATGAATATTTAAAAAGCTTAATAAATGATTACAATGATGTTTTTACTGATAGATTAGGTAAATTTAAATTTGTGATAATGCATTCCTTGATGCTGATTTATTCTATATCACATTTAACTGTTGTGAGTAAAGCATTCCATACGCGTGCAGTGCATACACTGCAATTGTAACAACGTATGAAACAGGAATTAATGGCTAGCGGGGTGCTTGGATTGTTTCAATTCCAATACTGCTTTGCAGTTTAACAATGTGCAAGTGTGAAAGCCGGTGAATATATCAGAATGTAACATAAGTTGGTTATCTTAATAATATAAATAACAAATCATGTTAATAAATGTATAAAAAATGTAAATAATTTTTTACTTGCCTTAACATGTTTCCGGGCGTTGAAATGGCTTAGCTTAGCGTAGTCTTACAAGATGAGACTTGATATACATGAGAAATAAACAAACACAATTTTGAAACAGATAATCACAAGTAATTCGCGCACCTATACATTATTGTTCCACGGGCAGTGGGCATAACTTGGAGAATGATCGATGTAGGGATCCAGTACTGGTACATACCGAAGAGACTCGATTGATGACATCTTTTTCTGGATGAACCTGAACGATACGACCCAATTTCCATCGTTGCGGAGGAAGGTGTTCTTCGTTTAGGAGAACCATTTCTCCTGATGAGATGTCTGACTGCTGAGCTTTCCATTTATGGTTAAGCTGTTCGATTCTTTGGACCGCCGATAGTCTTGCTTCAGGTATCAAGGTTAGATTAGGATCAGGCATATCCGTTAATTTTCGGCCGATCAGAATAATATAATAAAGGGCGCCGAGGCGTATGTTTCATTTAAGACAAATTGAGTGTAGGAATTTCAGGATACAGGCAGTTAACTGCATATGTTCAGGTATTTAGATTTTTTGCTACAGTATATAGTTTACAATATTTGGTATTTACAGGTGTTTGTGGTTAGTGGTCAGGTAAAATTGTATTATAGAAGCTCAGACAAGTATAGACCAATGGTCCGATCTTCTATGCAGAACGCTACAACAATAACTTATATGCTTTAAATTATCTATACAATGAAAAAGAAGCATTCCGGTTAATTCCAGTGCACAATAACAAAACAAAATAACTAAATAATGCGTTCTAATGATAAAGGGATTCAGTCTATCTAAATACATTAATTGGTAATTCATAATAAATAAACAAAATAAAAATGTGATATAAAACAAAATAATAATTCAGTCAGTATTAAAATAAATAAATCTTCTACAGATACAAAAAATTGTTACAGTTGCACAAGAACCAAAACTAAACAAGAACTGAACTAGTCGCGCAACACATCATTCCACCCTCCGCCGGAGAAATCTCCGGAGCACTGTCACCTCAAGTTGTAAAAAGACCTGAAGTATTGATATGGTTCCACAGTGCCTCATGACTTCTTCTCGGGCCTGTTAAAACGCCTAGCAGTGAAGTAGGCGATGCTCCGGGTTATCCAGGATTCGTGGGTAATGTAAGCAGGTCGGAGTCGGAGTTGTAACACGCCCCACCCGGAATAGTTGGGACTGGAGGTCGCTGTGCCCAGACGCTAGTTACGCACTCTCGAAGCCGGGGACGTACTGAAGACTAGAACGAACTTCCGGAAATAGTCGATAGGTTACTCTGCCTTTGGTGGAGGTTTCCCATTTCGATTGTCCTAGTCAATGACTAGTTCAAGGTGCACTGCTTTCGCGGTGAAGTAAATGTATAGGCAAACATATGCTTTTGATTCCTTGGCTCCTCAGCCTTTACGGTCTTTATTGATAAGGAGCCAGGATAGCCAACACCGACAATTTGGAAGGGTAGATATGGCTCTTCGCGGGATGCCGGAAGATTTCCCATGATGGAATTTGTCAATTTGGATGTAAAATGAAAGCAGGTGATAATTTAGTGAATGGTTTTCTTTGCCAAGTTTCTGGCAGAAGTGATCTTTAATAGCTCTTTTAGAAAGGGCAACACTAATTGTACACCGGTGTGAAGCAGTCTTATACATTCATGGGTGACAATTAGTCTTGACAACTGATGTTTACCGTAAATGAGAGGGGGGGGGGTGCTTCTTCTCAAATGGGAGCGAACAACTTTCTAGTCTAGCTCCGTCGCGAAGTATACCAGTAGAATCTATGAAAGAATTGAGGTTAATCAATCTATAAGAAGATTTAATAAGTTTTTCTTGAGTAAAGGGCTTGAGTTCTTCAGCAAATGAAGTTCTCTAGGCGGCTTTGATTCATGAAGTTCCATGGTTGACAGGAGGCCATAAAAATCTTTCATTTATGGTTCTGAATAGTTGTGCCGAAAGTGCAGGCAATAGGCCATAGGCTTTAGTCGTGATAAATCGGAGAATTTGTCAATAATAGAAACTTTGAGATTAGTGGAAGTGAAACATTCAACTTTTGATCTTATTTTAGGAAGTTCCTTTCATGCAAAATTGGAAGCGGACCAAGATGATTAATTTTTCTTTGGCCAGGGAGGGTCGTGCCACCAAATTTGTAAATTCTTTAATGTTTCTGAGGAAACACCTCTTGACAGAACATCTGCCGGGTTTGATTATGTTGGGACATGCCTTCAACTTGCATGAAAAGTAATTTCTTGGATAGCTACAAGTTTATTACAGATGAAGGATTTAATACGGTTGGGATTAGTTTTTAGCCAACTTAAAACAATGGAAGAATCACTTAGTTCTGCCAGAAATATTGTACCGCAGAGCTCTAATCTGGGTATGCTTGTCGGTTTTAAGGGCGATACTCTGGTTTTTGCGCAAAGCAAATGTGTGTGCACTTGATGCTGTGCGTGAACTGTGTGTAGGTGCATGCACGCTCAATAACCATAAAGCGAGGCGTCGCAAAAGCCGTGAATCTGAATTTCGACAGAATCATCCTATAGAACACGTCTTGGAATTTAGAGAGTTTGAATTTCGTAGAGTTCGTTACTGTAGAAAATTTATTTCACACAAATGTCTCTTGGGACGAGATCGTCCCATCCAAAGCCTTTGGAGGAGGGATTTTGCACTAGTAGGTCAAATATTCGCTCGATTTCATTGAGAATTAGTTCTCTCGGTGACTGTTTGAAGGTGAGTGCATCACTTCATAGTTGAAGTTGTCTGTGCCAAAGAATCTGGTAGGGCCAAGAGTGTTTGTATGGACATGGTCATCAAAGTCTAGGATATGAGGATGAAAGTCAGCTTCATGCAAGCCCAAAAGTACTGTGGGTTCATTTGATAACCATTTTCGCACGTTAAAACAACCAGAATTTAGAAATGAGGACAGTTGTTTGCAAATGTGATGATCTTCGTCGAGGGTGTTAGTTCCAGTGAACACGTCATGGACATAAAAGTCTAGCTCGATAATTTTAGCAATGTCAGGGTGCTTGGTCTTATTTTCGATGCCGAGTTAAGTTAGGCAACTAATGGCTAAGAATGCGGAAGCCGTTACGTATATTCACCTGCAGGTACATTTTCTCAATGTTTGCGGCGATGTCAAGGCTAGTTGCGGATGCGGATTAATATTGGGATTAGATCTTTTTGGACTACTGGTCCAACCATTTGCAGACTATTTAGTGTGTAGCCAGAGGTAGATTTTGAAGAACCGTCAAATACGACGCAAATATTAGTTGTAGTTTTCTTAAGAACCCCGTGGTGAGTTGGGTAGTAAGATGTCTTGTCAGAAGTTGAATCAACCAATGACATGTGTCCTAAATGTAAGTATTCTTTCATGAATTCTGAGTATTTTTCTAATAGTTCAGGATTTGAGTGTAAACGTTTCTCGTGTGACAGAAATTTTCTTAACGCTTCAGCAAACGAATCTCCTAATAAGTCAATGGGTTGTTTCAGTGGAATTTAAACAAGAAAATGGCCATTAAATTCTCTCTGCTAGTTCGTGAAAAACTGAAGTTTCTCTTGGGGAAGGCTTTCTAGTTCCCAAAAATTTGGTCAATTTTTCTGTGATCTTGTCAACAGAAGAACTGAAATGGCAATGCAGTTGGTTGCTCATGATTGAAGAAATGGGACCGGAAATGATCCATCCGAGTCGGTTTTTTGGAGTACGGTGAGGTTTGTCCCGAAACGTTTTTGGCCAATGCATAAATGTTTAAAAAAGGCAGACCGACTTATAAGCAAATCAATTTCGCTTGGCTCTCCCAAAGAAGGATCGGACAAATGAATCTTACCTAGCACTTTGAAGTTAACCGCGTTTATGAGAGTACTGGGAATGCTACCCGTGACCTCATCAAGTACGAGGCAGGATAGTTTGATCTTGTAAGAAGAACAATGTAGCTTGTTCTCAAGATCGCATTTGGAATTGACGTGGGTTGTTGCGCGACTTAATCCCGAAACAGATACGTCTATTTTCTGAATGAGTTAGTTAAGACACTTACACAGACTTGAGCGTACAAAGTTCGATTGGGATACTGAGTCTAAAAGAATTTTGATGTATTGCGCAATTCCGTGTGCATCAGTGACTTGCGCCGATGCTGTTGGCAACAGCACTTGGGCTACGTTGGAATAAAAGATCGCAACGGTTTGAGAGGGTTCATTAGAATGTTGTCTACAAAAAGCTGGTTCTCTAGATTGGTCGTTTGAAACATCAACATGCAGCAGTGAGTGGTAGACTGGCCTTACATGTTTTACAAAGATACCAAGAAGGGCAACGTAGCTGAAAATGACTTTTAGAAAGACAATTGAGGCAAATATTCAGATCTCTTGCTCTGGTTAACCTATTCTTCAGATTAAGTTGAAGAAAACTTGAGCATTTCTATAGAGAGTAATCGGTTTTGCAAAGCAAATACGTGATGTCATTCCCAAGAAAGGATTTTTTCATGATGCTTAGATCTACCTGTGGCACTTTTTCCTTGTTTATTTTCAAGGCCATTCAGCAGATTAGCATCGGCTGTTTTAAATTCTTTTAGGGTTGCCATTTTTAATGCGTCCCTAACCCTTTCTGTTTCCCAGTGCCTAGAAGCATTGAAATTTAATTTAGGGAACATTTTGTGGATAAAAGAGAGTCGAATAATTCCTCCAGTTTCGCGAGGGATTTCAGGGCTGCGGCTGAGGAGCGTCACTAAACCCATATAATTTTACTGATGATTCCTTGTGAAAAGGTTCTAATTCCAAGATAGACTTTAAATGGTTACACAAGAGTAGGCGTGGCTGATCGTATCTGGCAATTACAGAATCCCATGCAATTTGGTAATTATCAGAAGTAAATTCTAACGCTTTTATGACTTCCGATGCAGCACCAGGAAAACTGCTTTTAAATAATGTAGCCGTTGGATAATATTAAGATCTGAATTGTCATGAATTAGATTTTTGAAGATTTCCTTAAATTCTAACGAATTTTCTAAGTTTTCCGAAAATTTGATTATATTTATTTTTGATAGATTATAAAGCGGTTATCGACGTAAACGTTCGGTAGAATGCAAAGAATGCGTGCTACTTTTTGATGAAATGCACCCCGTTTTACCTTTAGGTTCAGGTAATAATTTTGAAACGATATCTCTCGCACGCGCCAACGCCGAAAAATATAGATTTTCAAATTCTATTTGATGTGCCTCTTCCGCGTCGGGATTTTCAGTTACCTGAATGATCTCAGCGTGAGCTGATTCATGTTCGTTTAACAATGCACTAATCATGCTGAGCCTTTCTTGTAATTCCTGAATTTTGTGTGATGCTAAAGTTTGCATCTGACTGTATTCAGTTTCAAGATTATTTAAAAATGTATGGAACTGCGTGATCTTTCTTTTTATGACGCCACGAGTTCTTACTAATCTATCCATTTTATTAAAACAAATGTTTTGGATATAACTCATTAAAGAATTAAGTCCAACACTAAATTTATTTGAATGCAAATGCTTATAAATAAAGCTTGTTTTCAACAATTTGAGTGTAGTTGAGATGCAATTCAATTAAACTACAATTATTCAAATGAATTCGCAAACACCGTAATAATTACATGTTACGTAAAAATGCCCTGACTTTTATTTGCTTGATCAAAATAGAGGCTGAAATAAAGGTAGATTATGTAAGTACAAGGAAGTAGAGTCACCCTTTATAACCGTTACTTGTTCAAGGTTGCAAACGCTTGAATGTAAGATGCCACCAGAGTTTGTACAGCTGCGTAAAGTTATCTTCGAAATTTTACAATTTAGCCTTTCCAATGGCTACATTTTCCTATTTCACTTTAGTGAAGTCGGACTTCATAGGACCAAAATGTTAATGAATTCGGAATAGACAACCATTCCTTGATGCCGATTTATTCTTTATCACATTTAACTGTTGTGCGTGCAATGCATACGCTGCAGTTGTAACAAAGCACGAAATAGGAATGAATGGCAAGCGGGTACAGGCCGACCAACATAACTTGGACTCCAGCTTATGTAAGCGAGCGCTCACTTTCATTTTTTTCATAGCGTGAACATGTGTACACTCCGGTGAAAACGATTATTTACTAATTTAAGGCATATTAAATTATTTTTAATAAGTTTATGTGTATTAAGGTTAAGATGTTCTTTTTATTATTGTTAGCATTTCAAATTGAAGCAGGCTATGTATTAATACTTGGAATGAATAAATGCAAAGTAAAGACTATATTTTCTCGAGGACGAAGCGAGATACGTCAAACATTCAATGGACAAGAAGTATTTTTAATTGCCTTATCGACAAAGTATCAGTTTTACAAAAACCATGAAGTAATATATTTGATCTCATTAATTTTAAATAAAATACCTCCTCAGAGTGTCCCTCAAATAAATAAGGTAAATATAGTGATACAAAAACGTAGTTTCTGTTAGAAAATTAGAAATGCAAAAACGCAAGTAACAAATCCTAATATGTAGTATTTTCTGTTATTGAAATAGCATAATAGATACTAAGATAGTTTGTACAATTAAAATTGTTTTAGTAGTCATAATTAATACATCTTGTTTGTGATTTTATTTATTAAAGTTGTAACTTCGCTGTGAATACTAATAATAATCTACATATATAGAAATTTTCCGCTTTAAAATGAATGTTTAATATTTATTTGATTCTACTAAAAATAAAAACTTCTATTCAATCTGAAACGTAAGCGTAAAGTTTAGCTGAAAAGTGTAATAACAAATACTTGATTTAAATTGCATATTAATTTATAAGTTCTCTTTTAACAATGGGAAGGCGTGAAAGCTACTGAATATCAAAGTGTAACATAAGTTGGTTATCTTATGAATAACAGATCATGTTAATAAATGTATAAAAAATGTAAATAAGTCTTTAGCTGCTTTAACAATTTGAAAAAGGAATTGAAACTTGGAGAAAATGTACAACCCATTTTCAAATAACCAATTCCTATCGCTTGTGATTTTAAGGATAAGATAGGGCAATAGTTAGAAAAGTGGAATAACTTCAAAAGTAAATTATAGTTCTTGGGGTACATTTCTAGTCCCAGTAATAAAACCAGATAATTCTTTACGGTTTTGCGAAAATTACAAAATAACGGTAAATAAATACCTTGATAATTGTAACCGATCATTGCCAAAAATTGATGACTTATTTAAAGCCTTACAAGGCGGCGATAATTTTACGAAATTAGATTTAAATTGCGCTTATAATTATCAGAAAATACACGAGAATTATAGGGATGGAGTACCCATAAAGGTATTTTTAAAGTTAATCATCTACCTTATAGGACGGAATCGGCGTGTCAAATTTCTCAAAACATGGTTGAACGAGATTTATAAGGTTGCAATGGTGTTATAAATTGAATCGATGACATTTTAATAAGCGCGAGATCTGATGAATGATGAAAACAAGGAATCTAGGGAAAACTTAAAAAATGTTTTAAGCAGATTAATGAAAACTAGATTTAATTTGAATTCTAAGAAGTGCGAATTTTTCAAACAGAATATTAAATATTTAATACAAATTATTGATAAAAAGGGGTTTCAAAGTGATCCATAGAAAGTTAAAGCAACAGGTGAGGTTATAACTTCTAAAAATATCAATGGGAAGTTAAGTAATGTATTTTACAAATGAAGATTAAATACGACAACGTGGTAAGGTAAAAATAGGAAAGTTTGCAACCTGTAAGATTTAACTTTAAACTTAATAACCTATTCTTATGTGTTCCAATAAAGCATTATTTTTATCAAGCTAGATCAAGTATGTTAAAGGTTTAAATAAAGTTCACTATAGAATCTACGAAGATATATCTCAACATAAATAAATACCTATTTAATAATTTTATTAACAGTTTTTATCTACATGGATTATCTATAAAAGCAATTCTAATAAATTTGAAGAGCCAACCATATAAAATGCGACTATAAATTAACTGAGATTAATTTTTACCCATATAAAGTTAATATAAGGTCATTTATTTAGATTATTACTGAAGCTACATATTCGTGAAATTTAACTGAATACGAATAATATCGTCCTGTTCATTTAAAAGGTCAAATCAGTAAAACTGGTTATGTGCGAAAAACCTAATTAATTTATATTTAGTTATTTTCATGGATATACTTACCTCCGTTATCATTGGTTCTTAATAGCTAATCTACTATAAAAAATATGATAGCCATCGACGCTATTTAACAAAAAGTGAGCAAACAACAATGGAGTTTATTTGGAACATCTAGCTGTTTCGCTTATTTTGACTGAATAATATTTATTTTATTAATAGCATGCATGGCTGTTAATTACAAACAAAGCAGCGTACATTATTATTTTTTACAGTTTACATCAACTCCCGGTAGTTTAACTGGTCCTTTTCAAGGTATCAATGACCCAAGGGAAGGATGTTATCTAACGGTATAATTGCATTATTCATTTTGGTGTGGATCAAAAACCGGTTATATTTAAACAACAAATTTTATTAATTAAACACATAAATATAATGTACATACACAATTAAGTACAATGTATGAAAATAATATTAAATACATACAATAAATTGCATTAGAGGGTTTGAGGGCACGTTATTTAAATGCTTTATTAAGTGTATCTCGCCGTGAAACTTTTTTAAAATAGAAATTATTAATTATTTGAATTATTGAACTTCTACATATAGGTTGATGTAGCAAGAACTATTCAACAGCTGCCTCTATTACGATTTGCGCGGCACTAATTTACTTGCACGCTTACGACGTTAACTACTTGTAACTGCTGGACTGGATAAGACGATAATTTAGCGAAATTAATTCTTAAATAGGGATCTTACGTTGCTCTTAGAATGAGTTTGACTAATTGTTCTCATTAATCGAATTTGTTCATTTTTAATACAATATTTGTGCCTAGCTAAAATACTTTATAGTTCGCACGTTTTACAATATTTGTAAGTTCCTTCTCGGTTTCTCGGGCATGAATATTTAAAAGTGTCAAAAGCTTTACACTTACTGTTTTTCTCCTAAGTTAGGAAAGGACTTCCTGTTGGCATTTTAGTGGTTGTAAAACTTATTGAATCAGTGGAAATACGGAAATACTTGCTTCCTAGTTTTATACTTAATTAACTTAATTAAGGGTCTTTTAAAAGTCGCGCTCAGATTGCAGCAGTGAATTATTGCATGTTAATGCCATGTTTGGGATTTGTCAAGTAGATGCATGTATAACTGTAATAATGTATGCTTACACGATAAAACAACGTATTAAAGTTATTGACACTTATTACGAAAATTGTCAATCCTTGAAAAACACATTTCGTAAACTTCGTAACTGTTTTGGTGGAAATAGTCGTCCACATGAATCGTCAATTCAAAGGTTAGTGGAAAAGGTTGAAGAAATAGGTTCGGTTGATGATAAAAAAAGATCTAGCAGACCAAAAAGTGGACGTTCTAATGAAAATATTATTGATGTACCAGAAAGTGTTGATGATGAGCTTTCAACATAGTTTTCTCGTTGTTCGCAGCACTTAAACTTGCATCCACCGAATGTTTTCCGAATTTTGCATAAGGATTTGCATTTATATCCTTATAAGATCCAAGTGACACAAGGATTAAAAGAAAGAGATCATTATCAACACAGAATTTTCGTCAATTGGTTGCGAGGAAGCAAATGTTTAAATACTGGTTTTTCAGGTAAAATCATATTCAGTGATGAAGCTCATTTGTATTGGACGTATTTATCAATAAACAGAATTCCCGCATTTGGTGGCAAAAAAATCCTCGATTAATTGCAGAAAAATCATTACATTCACAAAAATGTACTGACTTGTAAAATCTTTAGTCCTTTTTCCTACGAAGATGGAAATTAAAGAGCTGGTTCTGTGAACGCGCAGCGCTATATACAAATGATAGAAAACTTATTGCGGCCTAAATTTGACGAAGAAGACACAGACGTTCTTTATTTTCAAAATCTCAAGATGGAGCTACGAACCACACAACGCGTGAAAGCATTGAACTATTGAAATCTAAGTTTCCAGGTCGAATAATTTCACGTATCGGTGTGATTGAACCCCATTATATTACTTTCTTTGCGGTTATTTGAAAAGAAAAGTCTATGTGGATACGCCAACAACAGCTGCACAGTTAAAAAATAACATTCGTACTGGAAATTCATGAATTAAACTCCTGAATGGGTGATGTTGGTATAGAATCCCGTAGACGTGCTCGTTGTGGACATTTGACTGATATTATCTTTCACATATAAATGCTTTCGACCAAACTTTTTATCAAAATAAAAGAACCAAAAAATCTTAGAATTTACGTGTTTTATTTAAACAAAAACATATAGGCACGACCTTTAAAACACACTTTATTTATTTATGTGCATTACACACGTTAATTAATAATTAATCTGTATTCAACAAACACCAAAGCAAATAAATATACACGGATTAAAATTCAAAAGATATTGAAATAGCTATTAGTAAATTGTGAGCATCATGTGTGCCACTGTCGTTCGTAAAAGCACGTTACACACTCAAGAGCGACAATAGCACTTATACAATTATACAATATATCATTGTTTATTCAAATCTTTATATAATTTCTAAGCTGATGCTTTTTAACCACTTCCACTTTTTCATCAAGGTTTAGCATCGTTAACTGTTTTATCTTTTTTTTAAGATTTTTCTAAAATATATCAAAAAAACGTTTGTTAAAAATTTTATTTAACAATTATTTAAAAATACAGTAAATTAGCTATTATTAACGATATTTAAACCAGGTAGGATTTTGACAATTAATGATAATCGTTGTAGTCGGCGTGACAAAATAAAAATAAGAAATTTAATAACTATTCAATAATTTTCAACAATGAGTTATTTACCAATAATTTTGAAATTTTTATTCATAGACAAACAATTCAGTTATTTAATGATTTGGTCCTTGTAAGAAATTTTTACTTTAACTAAATAGAGTTTAGTATAACATCTATACTAAAAGATTAAAATTTGTAAATTTTTTACAAAAGAAATAATGCACTTAACGTTTGAAATAATTAAACAAAAATTGAAAATTATTCAATTTTATTTTAAGTTCAGAAACGTATTTAAGCATGCCTGACAAATTTTACAAATTGAAACTTCTTGCTGTTTTAGTATTTTCAAAACTACGTATACTAAAGCGATTTTTGCAAATCAAAATACATTAAGAAGTTTTAGAAAATTTGCTAAAGTTTCTTCGTACAACCATAAATAAAAATTATCTTCCTTTTTAGATCTTGTAGAACGCAAAATAACATTTTCTGTCGTTTTTATAAACAGAAAAGAGGCAGAGGCCAACTCATCAGAAACATTGCACTAACTTTAGGAAGTGGTCATTAAAATACAAGTGTATAATAAACCAGAG
>JAHWXV010490410.1:0-11954 GCA_024586415.1 Phrixothrix hirtus | reverse complement strand
GACAAAGTTTTAGATTTTTGGCTGCTGTTGCAAAGGCTTGTTTTCAACTAGTCAATAATGATTTTTATTTTAGCAGCGTTTAATTCCAAAATTAGAGTTAGGTATGTATTTAGAGCTGTAGAAAACAGACTACAGAAGAATTTAAAAAGATTTTACTTCAAAAAAAGTGTAAAACTAGTTCAGTAGTTCAGCACTTTCATTTTTCCCAAAAGTGAAAAAACTTTGGATATTAAGTTCCATCTGTTATCAAATACATTTCTGAGCTAAAATTTGCAAACCTTAACGATTATAGCAAATACCGAGAGATCGTTAAAATTTCCAATTAGGGTAGGCTATGAGCATTACAAATTTCGCCCGGTACTTTAAACACAGCCAAGAAAATGACGATTGCGCAAGTGACATTTTGTCAATTTATGCCCACGCGTTTTTGCTTTTTGTTAAGTTGTAAATGGTATTTTTAAACAGGTTACAAATTAATTAATTATCTAATGATCTTTAACTTTGAATTTTTAATTTTCACTCTGCCACTAGTTTGGCTGTGTCTCAAGTACCGTCCTAACACATAGCTTGCCCTAATTGGAAATTTTAACGGTTTCTTGGATAACTTACATAGCATACGGCTTCACTGGTAATACTACCTCCTGTAGTTGCAGCATTTGGGGATATCAGCGAGTTAGTTGGTTTAATAGTGATTTTATCCATGGATATCCCAAAAGCGAAAGCGCACGCTTGGGCGACCTATAAATAGGAATCCTTAATAACGTTTCTTATTAATTTGAAACCTACTTTGGTATTAATTCCTTGGCCCATTTCAACTCCTGCATGTGCAATTGCCACAGTACCGTCTGCTTGATATATTGAAACCAGCGAATTCCAATAACCGAAGAAAAACAACGGATACACCATTGGTACTGCTGATATTGCTCGTTTCACCCATCGGTTGGACTGAAACGAACAATTATTTACCGTACACATAAAATGATGTCAAGATATACTCGATTAAATTTATCGCACTCGGTTTTTCGATGTTCAACATTAGCCCATATAATCAACTCATCTAGATACTTTGCAATTTCTGTGCCATCTACATCAAGGTTTTCAAGATGTACCTGTAAGGGGTCTAAATTTAAGGTTTTGGCAATGTGCTCCATGATACTTGCCGCCGATGTAAAGGCTTCCGTAGATCCTGTAATTTATAAAACAACGTTTAACAAAACTACAGGGTGTCTCTGATAAAATTGCAAATTTCACGCTACGGCAGCACACGTAGATCGTTACCTCTCGTGTCGGCGATGGATACGTTCACGCGTTATGTGCGCGAACATTTTATATAAACAATACTTATGTAATAGTTCGTGCCCATTATCGTTTAAATGATATTGGTCAAAATCCTAGCGATGATTTGATTAAATATTGGATGCAAAAGTTTGAAAGAACATACTCTTCAGCAAATTAACGCCATAGGACAACAGAAGTACGAAAGTGGTAGAAAGTATCGAGTTAGTCAAATAAAATCCCAAAAGATCTCAAGCAAACCATGCGACAGCTTTGCATTTACATCGATCTTCTGTCCACCAAATTTTGAAGAAAGAATTTCGCCTACATTCATCTAAGGTTCACGTGAAGACTTAAGACTATTTAAAGTGGATAGAATTCTGCGACGAATTAATGCTGTAAACAACTTCATCTACAGCGATAAAGCTCAGTTTTTTACCCAGACGATCACATCAAGCAACAAAATTTCCGGTGTTGGACAGCGAATAATTACAAAAGGACCTAAAGCCATTACATAGTCTCAAAGTCACTGTGTGTTGCGCAACGTCTGGTGAAGGAATTCTCCGACCATACTTTTTTAAAATCTCAGTAGTCGTGTGGTAGATCGTTTCTACAAACAAAATTTAGGAACCACAGCTGCGACAATTGCCTTCAGGAAAACGGGACTGCAAGGTTGCAGATCGTAAGGAACTTTTTACTCAAAAAGTAATCTCCATACAAGGTGACATCGGCTTTAACGCTAAAGGAGATACGAATAAAGTTCACGAAAATACACCAATTGTAAGAAAATGTCCGACAGAAAATTGTGATAATTCCGGGAAACATAGCGACATGTTTCGAAATCTAAGGGATCTTTGGAAGAGTTCCATCGACTGGAGGTCATAACCTCAACGACATTATATTTCATAAATAATTTCTAAGAACTGCTTCTGTTTCTAAAAATAAAGTATTTCCAAAATGAAAGGTACCGCTACGTTTTTTTAAATTTGCAATTCATTTTGAGACACCGTGTACTTAATAATCATACCAGGAGATCTACAGTAGGTTCCCGTTTGCGTATCCGTTTCTGTTGTATACATTTTAAGATTCCACATATCGCGTTTATAAGTAATACCCATTTCAGCTAATATTAGAAAAGACATATTATCATTTCCACCATTACTTCCTAAATCTGAATACATAGAAGCATTTAAATACTGAATGACTCCTTTCTCGTTTACCCCTACTTCATAATCAATAGAAAAAGGTTGCCGTTTGCCTATTATATTCATATTTGTTATTAGTGGCAATGATAATTTTATTGGTTTTTGTAATTTGTAGGCCGCAATTGCTGCAGCCGTCGAAACGAGGGAATTGCGTGTAATTTTAGATCCATAAGCTCCGCCCAATCGGCGAACAGTTACATTAATTCTGCAAAATGCATTTTATAAAAAAAATTGGTTATATACTTTGGGGAAAATCACTTATTCATGGGGATATTTACAGCCTTCGCTGCAGCTACTTGTGCCAAATTTGAACTCTGAGTAGAAGGGTACATGTCTAAACAGTCGTCATTTGGAATAACCACGCAACACTGAGTTTCCATGCTGTAATGGTATTGCCAAAAAATATCTAATTTACCATGAATTACTCGTTTTACGTCATTTCCTGTAAAAAATCACCTAGATATTTTTTTAATAAAAAATTAGAATACCTTTTTTTGTAGCATCTATTTTGTTCACGTAAGTGATTTTATTAGTTGCATTAGCTTGGAGTATATCCCGTATAGTAATAAGTGGTGCTTGTATTGCTTTCTGGTACGTTATATTAACCATATCAGCTGCCATTTCTGCAATTTCTTGACTGATTGCAACTATAATTCCGACAGGTTGAAAATAATATCGCACAATACCATTACAAAAAATTTCCTCTGCCTTTTTTAAAAATCCAGGTATACCATCTGTTGGTGTAAAGTCGTTGGTCCCCGGAATATCATTTTTATCATAATATGCTACTACGCCCTTCAGTTTCTAAACAAAATATGTGACGGTTTACGAATATACGACGCGACGATTGTACAATACTTATTGTCCATAAAGTGTACGCTTTGCACTACTGGAAATGGTTCCGTATGTATTATTTGACCATTTTATTTAAATTTAAAATAGTAATACATCTTATAAGAAACAGAAGAATGTGATTAAATATTTGTAAAAGACGGGTTCAACTTCCAGAATAGTTATATATACAGGGTGATTTTAAAATCTATCGACAACCTTTAACAAGGTACTGTAGAGGCCTAACTACGTCCATTAACAAGAAAATCCCATAGAATAGAAGACTTTTTTGGAAAAAATTGAAAATGCCCACTATTTGAGAATTGCTGGTAAATGTGTATACAAATGAATGTGTAGACGACATTCTAATTTATACATATATTGTTCAAGCTGTATTTATTTGTGTATAAACAATCTATCTCATTACACAATGACCTACAATTTTATTCGCTCCTATTTTATGTATACAAAAATTGAACATTTAATCATTTACACACATTTATACCTAAATACCATATCCATATTTGTATAAGTACCATAATTTTGATAATTTACATTTCGGACCATTTTAATTTTTAACATTCGTAAAATTGTAAAGCATTTTTCATTGTTATAACACATTATTTTATCATTACGTGTACGATTTTAGATTACATTGAATGTATGTTTTATAAACAAAAATCCAAGCTATGAACTGGCATTTGTTTCGTTTATTACATTTGAAAGTAAATGAATATTTTGCTTAACCCTTTTTAACTTGCAAGTTAAGATAATATACACAAACACGATGTTCAACTTAAAACTAAATATACTTATTACATTTCTGTAACGAAAAACAAGGCAGAATTGTTGAAAGCATGAGATAAAACACAAAAATCCTGACAATTTAACATTGTATATCTACAACGTCTTTTAATACCCCCGATTTATTTATTTTACTGTTTTAGAATGACGTAACAAAACTGTGTCATGTGTTTATTGTTTATTTAACTAAAACGACACGTTCAGTTGTTCACTATTGCAGTGGCTTTCAAACAATTCTGCAGCTTTATTTTAAAAGCGCATTTCCTCGAAATAAGGAATTTAAAAAAAAATTCTCTCGATTTAAAACTACCCCCCGCGTGTATGGTCCAGGTGTAAACATCACCCTGTATATATACAAAATTCACCGACAAACTTAGACCATACACGCGTGGATAGTTTTAAAGCAAGAGATTTTTAAAAAATTCCTTGTCGTTTCAAAAAAAAACCTTAACGAAATGATACAAGCCGGTTTGAGAACCCCTGCAATAAGGCAACAACTGAATATGCGGTTTTAAGTGAATGAACTGTAAACACATGACGCAGTTGTTAGTCATTCTCAGATGCAACTTATACACAAACCAGGGATATTATTTTGATTAAATGTAGAAATACACATAACCGGGATATGCCCGGACCGGAGCACAGTCGTCAAACGGCTGTATGTCAAAATATAAAATAATTGAAGGAAATCAGATATTATTATTTTTAAATGATTTTTATGAAGTGTATAATATATTTTATTCAAATTTTATAAATCGGTATAGTTATTAATACTGTTAAAACACGCTTTCATCTGTAGGCCGTCCTCCGGTCCGGGCACGACCCGGTAATGTGTGTTTCTACCTTAAAGCATCGCGTTCGTTACATGTTTTTGTATTGTTAAATGATCGGAATGCTTTGTCTTATCAATCGCTGTTAGTGTCAATATTTTTCGTTACCAAAGTATAGTAATTTTCAGTTTTGTGTGTTTATTAATCTAATTCCATTTAAGTGTAAGTTAAACATCATGTTTGTGTAAATAATGCATTGATTAGCTAATATCGAAATGACACAAATTGTTTTAATTTATGACGAAGTATTTTGAAAGATTCTCGTAAATGTTTCTTTAGTGTTTATGAATTTAGAAAAGGTAATATCAAAATTGTCTTTTATAAAAATTTGGATATCGTTTGTAGTGTAACTGAACGTATTTAAATTTTTTGTCTCCGTAAACTATAAACGACTAAAAATGTAGATCATTGATATCAATTACTAATATTAGGATAAGTTTGCGTACACAGGAAGTAAACATATCATTTTATAATTTAATATTAAAATAACATGTCTTTCATCTACGACACGGAGAATTTGTCTAGACGTATTTATTTGTATTCACATTTTCCTGCAGTTCTCGACATTTTCAATATTTTCCAAAAAAGCGTTCTATTTTATGCGATTTTCTTGTTAATGGATATGGTTAGGTGTCTACAGTATCGTGTTAAAGTTTAAGCTACATTCACAACCTCAAAACTAGTATTTTAAATTAACATTTGAAATTAATATTTAAATAAAAAGTAAAACAGCATTCAGGATATAAGTCTATTCATTTATCTATTTATATAGTTTTGGTTATGTTAGAGCAATCTAAATAGAATTAACTAACGCGCATGCTCCGCTTTAAATTAATCTGCAAAAGCTTGGAATTTACTAACTTTTGCGTTAAGTACCCATTTCAAATGTTGTGAATGGTTACAATGTAAAGTAGTATACAAAGTCATACGTTAAATATCGAGTATTAATTTTGAGGTTGTGAATGAAGCTTTAGGTTTAATGATAATTAATAGGGAGCAAGATTTAATAATTAAAAAATTCTAACTATTACTGTACATGCTAACGTTTCGGAACTAGTTTATTCATTTGTCGGAGCATTAAAATGAAAATGAGTTATAAATTAAAATTAAGGGAAAATTATAAATATCAATTTTGAAAATTAATAACGCTTTTCATTTTTAAAATTGCTATTTAAAATTTTGTTTCCATTAACTTAATTGTAATTTATATATCATATTCACTTTAATGCTCCGACGAAGGAATAAACTAATTCCGAAGCTTTAGCTTGTACAGAAGCAGTTTGAATTTTTTAATTATGCTTTTCTACTCCCTATTAAATTACCATTAAACCAAACTTCTGTATTTATATTAGTAAGTAAGAATTTATAATTAATTATTATACAAAGAAGTGAAATTGAGATATAAACAGGGTGTAACATAAGTAACGTTATAACTTCAGGAAGTGTTACTTTGACCGATTTTAACCCAAAAAGCCTTAATAAACCCTGGTCGTTTTATAGCTACAGGGTGTTGAAATTTAATGAAAATATAATTTTTTGAATAACTCAAAAAGTAGAGAACAAATTCTTCAAAGCTGGGCAACATGTTTATCTAATAGATTGTAATGAAACTTGAAATTATCATAAATGCTAGTAAGCCAGTGATGGAAATAAAGGTTACTTTGTATAAACCCTAGTATACGGTTAGTTTGACAACTATGGTTTATTAGGACTTTTTGGGTTAAAATTGCTTAAAATATCACCTCCTCAGGTTGTGATATGAACTTATGTTACAATATGCGCGCGCGTGTGTGTAATAAGAATTACCCTGTCGTGAGGTTAACAAGAGCTTATTTCTATCAGCGCACAGAGTATCCACCCTACTCACGTGGCCAAACTCTTAGTAATTTTTATTTTTATTTTTAATTCTTTTCAAAGTTAAAAATACGAGGGCTATCCAGAAAGTCGATTACGTTTTCGTCTATAGCCGCTTTGAGTGTGCGCAGCGCGCCCATCTTGATGTCTGCGCGTTCCTTGGCTCAGTCAGCATCCAGCCGTGTTAGCGCGAAGTTTGTGTCGTTCCTCGTTATTTCACAGTAACTGTTTGAAATGTGTGCCGCAATAAAAAGTGATGTGGGTTTTTGTTTTTGTTAGCGAAAAAATGAAAACCTATTGAAATTTATCGACAACTATGTGAGGTGTACGGGAACAATGTTATCGCTGAGGGTGGAGTGCGTCAATGGTGCGTTAGGTTTAAAAATGGCCCAACTAATGTTCACGACGAAGAGCGAAGTGGACGATCAAGCATTGTGACTAATGAAATTGTTGCAAAAGTCGATGAAAAGGTTAGATAAAATCGCCGATTCACAATAACAAAGCTTTCACTCAGTTTGAAATTGAAATTGTTTCTCAGAAACTGGAATACCACAACTTCTGTGCAAGATGAGTCCCAAAACTCCTGACAGAAAATCACAAAAATCAGCGTATGGCAGCGTCATTAACATTTGCGGACTCTTGCAACAAAGATGGCAACTTATTATTGGATCGAATCGTAACGGGAGACGAGACGTGGGTCAAACCTGTGAACTGCGAGACCAAATTGCTATGGAGTAGGGGAACACAAATTCCCTAAAAAAGCCGAGAAAATGCATGCAAACCTTGTCTGCAAGGAAAATTATGGCAACCGTTTTTTGGGAAAACAAAGGCGTGCTTCTTATTGATTTCCTTGAACGTGGAACAACAATAAAATCTGAGAGGTATTGCCAAACTTTGCAAAATTTAAAAAGAGCGATTCAGAACAAGCGTAGAGAAAAGTTGATTTCAAAAACTTTGTTTCTTCACGATAACGCCCGACCACACACGGCAAATTGCACCCGACAAGTCTTTGAAGATTTTCAGTGGCCTGCAACGCAGCGCTTTGATGACCGTGAGGAACTGAGGGAGGGCGTGACTAATTGGTTGAAGTCTCAGGCGGCAGAATTTTATGACAATGGAATTTCAAAGCTTGTTTACCGTGTGATAGGTACCTAAATTTGTATGGTGACTACATTGAAAAGTAGTATTTCGGTGCCGCTTTCAAATGTATATAATAAAAGTTTTTTCTTGTACTAAGTTTTTTTTTACAACAAAACGTAATCGACTTTCTGGACAGCCCTCGTACTATGCGGTAGAAAATTTGAAAACCATAACACTGCAGAACTACTTCAGGTTGCCATTTGCCTGAAAAACTTTGAAAACCAAAAAACTTCGTTGAATTTCATTTTACATTGAAAAATGTTGCAAACATCATGGAATTTCCATTGATAAATTGATATAGAAGAGAAAGGCCGGACAAAAATTAAAGAGCGCTTGAATGCGATTTGCGATGAATTTTTGCCTTCCCAACCCAGCGTAAAAGAATAGTCAAAACAATTCCGTGTAGGAAGAGACTCCATTGAAGACAAACCCCGCTGGAGAAAGCCTACAAAAGCGATTATTGAATAACACAAAATCTTGGAAATAGGTCGATAAAGGCAAAAGAATTAGTGGCAAAATTAAATGTTTCACAAGTGGTGGTATTTCGACTTCCGTCGACAGTAAGATAATTGTGGCAACGTAATGGTCTAATTTCAACAATTACCCAAAAATGTATTACTATTTAGAACCAAGATGTGGGCGCATAATTGACCTGACCGATAGGATTGCTTATAATGAATTATTAGAACTGAATGCCTTTGAACACGAAAAATTTTAGGGGACTCAGCTTTAGTTATATTTAGCAAAATCATACGTTTAACGAAAATAGGGTAATGATATTTTTGGAAAATTCAAATGGGATATGTTTTTAAACAAAAATTCATGAGGCGTGAACACAGCTCAGAAATCTTGAGTCCGCTAGACGTTGAAATCGTTTTAATCTCCTTTTATCTTCGCTTAGAAACCTGGAAAAGTCATGAAATTTTGTTTTTAAAAAAAGAATTCAATGCTTGTTCTGGACAGTCAAGTAATGTATTACTTTGCCTAAACATTGCTGAAATAGGCGTCTTCATGTTCAAGAAGTCATGTATTCTATGATAGGGACAATAAAATATCGTACAACCATCGTGTGTTGCAGTTATTATGTTTGTATTTACCAACGCATCTTTAATTTCTATTTTGATAATTATAGAATGAGGCTGTGCTTTAGCTAATACAAATGCAGCATAAAGTTGTCCAGGTTGATCTGGCATATCCATAACGTATGTGGCGCTACCTAAAATGTAGATAGTACACGAAATTATTTCGAATACCAACTATTGTCATACCTTTGCATTGTGAAAGAGCTTCAAGTTTTGTGATTGGTTGAGTAACGGGATACATTGATTGATTAGTCTCAAAATCTTGAGTTCCTGACGAAATCGAGCGTATTTGTTTTAAACCACCACTAACATTACAAGGCGATATTTTATCTGTAGGGGCAATGCTTAAAATAAACTAAATGGTTATTTAGTAAAAACGTTTTGGCGGCGCGAGCTTTACCTTATAACAAAGAGATATTGCCAATTGTTTTCGAAATTCTGGACTAGGGTCAGGGAGTACATGGTCGGGTGCTAATTCTTCATTAAGGGTTTGAAATAATGTCTGCATTATTTTATTATTGAAAAGCAGTTTCCCTTTGATATAATTTTCTGATTTAGTAGCGTGAGTAAATTTAGGGTTAATTGCTCCATATACTATTCGAGCCGATTCCACTTTGGAATTATCCAATTTAAACAGGAAACCAGCATTTATAATTGCATGCGCATTTTGAGCTCGAGGCATTATCTAAAAAGATTTATTAATGACGAATTCATAATCAACTTTAGATGTCAGATACCTTGTAACTTTCATATCTGTAGGACTGGTCCAACATTGGAAGTGTAATTGCTTTTATTATTTTTTTGTTCAAGTCGAAACATAAAAATTTAACCATATCGACAATCGTTTCCCGTCCTTGACTGTTGACTAAAAAAATCAAATGCTAAAATGTGACTTTTTTAAGACTTTCTTACCTATTGTAACAGTAGCTCCTACTGTTTCCAAGATTAAGAATATATCAGAAGGAAAGTCGTGGTGCTCGTGTTTAATAACCAAATTTCCCGCTAGAGTTCCTAACTGTAAAATAAAAATGCAAGTTTTAAAAAATCATTTTCTCGGTATGTACATTTCTTATTGGAATATTTGCAATTAAATCAATATGGTCTGCTAATTTTCCAAGGTAAGAGAAGTTTTGGTGTTCCTTGGCCAACTTATAAAATAAATGCATTGTATTTGTTAGTGTCATATTGGCACCTAAAGTTAGTCCAGTCTCATTAATTTTGTACTCAAAGAGTGTTGCAACATCCGTTGTATCAATATATACAGCGGGTTCTATTGTTCTCTTATAAACTCCTATAATTTGCGAATATAGTAAAGAAATTAAAATAACGTGACAAAATAACCTGTTGCAGTGTTGCCTCCAACAAGCATGTAATTATTGTCAACCATATTGTTAAATATATGCAAAATATCATTTATAGAAAATACTTTAATCCATTTTGATACTCCAAAATCGTACAAATAAGACTGAGTCTTAGTACAGGGTGTTTTACATAGCAATCGGCATTTTTCGGGCATCTGTTTGCATACGGGAATATCTTCAATATCATCGCAAAACCTTCCCAAAATCTTGGGATCGGCGTCAGTAGCCAAAGATTTAAAAGCAGATATTATTGGACGATATCCTGTACATCGACAGATATTTCCAGCAAACGCATTTTCAACATCTTCCATTATAAATTGACCGCTTTCATACAAAGCGTACATATTCATTATCATTCCAGGTGAACAATATCCGCATTGGGTACCGTTAAAATGAACAAGAGCTTTTTGAACGGGATGATATCCCGATTTTGAATCGCCCAAGGTTTCTACGGTATGTATTTTCCATCCTGTACATAAATATATTGGAACCAAGCACTGCGCATAAAATTATTAAATTAGTTGCCAGTACCGAAATTATTATTTTTAAACTTACAGAATTAACAGCAAAAATCGAATTTTTTCCGGTAACAGGATCTGTTAGTGTGACTGCAACAATACAAGCGCCACAACCGCCTTCTAAGCACATATTTTTTGTTCCAGTCATGTGTAACTTCTGTCGTAAATATTTATTAAGACTCGTATCCGGTGGTACATCTCTAACTTGAACTACATGCTCTTCATCTTGAATATAAAATTTCAGTTCTTCCAATCTTTGGTATATAAAATAAAATTTGTGTAAATTGTTTTTTGTTGTTTATTTAAGTTAATTTGATGTCATGGTTTGGGTTAGAACAAAGTAATCTTGTAAATGCATCATCATGTAATCCTTGTTCATCTGGTAACGTTACCTTTTACAGTAGGGTGCTAATTAATATAATATCCTGATCTTAACTAAGTTTAGGTGTACAGTAAATAAAGTGGTAGACGGTATTTATTTACACCCTTAAAAGATTACCCACTATTGACGAACCCCAAATAATTTTTACAATGTACTCGAAAAGTCCAGTGTTATTTTAAAATACCTCGTGCAAGGTACTTATTTTTGAAAGTGATTTAATCTTTTAGATGAACGCCTGTTGTTAGGGAAGGTTTACAAGAATTCACAATAAATATTTTGTAATTCACACAAAACAAATTTTATTATCAATTGAAATGCAATTTTTGCAAATTATCAATCAGCAAGAGAATTAAAAACTAAAATTTATATTCTAAGCCTTAAGAGATAATTAAATAATTAGATTTATTTCAAGTTACACAAATATAATATTTTGAAAAGAAACCACAGTGTCAGATAGATGAATGTTGGTCTAATTTATGACAGGAGTTGTACCTAAACCCCAATAAATGCTTATTCAATATACAGTGAAAGCAACAATGCTTGTCCGAAAAAAACTACTTTCCACTGCTAGCCATACCAATACTTACATCTAATATACTATAATTTGTTTTTGTCAATAATGAAGTCGGATAAATTATTAAAAACATAACCTAATTTTGTTTTATTAACCAA
>JAHWXV010490404.1:0-12117 GCA_024586415.1 Phrixothrix hirtus | reverse complement strand
TTTACTTGTCATCTGTCAAGTAGTACCAAATTGACTCGTGACATTTGTTAAAATGGCGGGTTATTTAAAATGAAACCTCTTATTGGAAGACCCTTTAGTAGCTACATATGTTATTTCCTTATAATACAATAACTGTAAATCAGTTACTGAGTTATTTTAAATTTAAAAATAAGTAAATATTTTGGATGCGTTTTTACTCCTTTCATACTTTGGTGGCTGTATAATAAATCCAAATCATTGTTTTTTCAGAACGGTGACTTTATTTTATAACGTTTCTGATTTTCTATATTACAGCAGTGTAGTGCTGATGAGCCATTTTCCCTTTACAAGAAAAAAGTACAATATTTTGCAGTTTTTTTAATTTTTGTACTATTCTTTATAAATAGAAAACAGCTAATATGCACTACACTCGTGCAGTGCGCATAAATCGGAAACGCTATTAATTTAGTTAAAATTACATAATCAACATGTATTCTTACACTTTTACACATTTTACACATTTATAAAATTACCATTTTGTGTTTAAGGCTCGTTTTTAAAATTCTTTTAATGATTTAAATGTCCTTCTGGATTACTTTATCTAGTGTTTTTATGCAAGAAAGAATTAGGTTATAATTATCGAAGGTTAAGTACCTATTAGAAATAAATTGGTGCAGTGTAATTATAAGTTGTTATGTTGGAAATAAATAAGTTCTGCGATTAAATGAAAGAGTTTTTAAAAAGAAAACAATTTATTTTATCTTATTATTTTTATCTTTATATGAAGTAGAATTTTGAATTGACAGTGACTTGAAGTGGAAGTCAGGTCTGCTTTTGAGCTCTGAAAAATTGGAACTAACTTATTTTATCTTATGATTATTAAATTGTGGAAGTTGATATTATCATATCAGCGGAATCTTTAGTTTGCTGTTTTCATGAGAATGGGTATAATCTGCATATTCGAAGCTAGCCCGCCACTTTTCAAATTAGCTAATTTCAAGAGTTGTGCTGAATTGTGCTAGGTTTGTGCTAAATTGTGCTTGAATATTATGACCATAGTACGAACAATGCGTTAAAAAATCTAAAAAAACGTATTTTACACCATCCCCCCCATTTTGCATATTTCGAAATTTTCTCAATTGTGCTAAGTTGTGCTAGATTGTGCTAGATTGTGCTAAGATTGTGCTAAAGTAGTATTTTGAAAAATAATTACAGAAAAAGTTACGTTCAAAAAACGTTTTCGATGATATAGGATTGAAGTAACGTTTAAATTAACATCAATCATCCGAATGTCATATAATTATATATCTGAGTTGCGCTAACGTAGCAAAATTCGGCATAATCGCCAATTTCGCCAGCACAACGGCATAAAGGGTACTTTACTCTTGAGCGCGGCCGTTCTCAACGGCATTCTATGTCCAAATTTCGATGTTCTGACGATACAATGACCACCAACTTGCATATCTGAGTTGTACTAGCGTTGCACAACTCAGCGAAATCGCCAATTTCGCCAGCACAGCGATATAAGGGGCCTCTTACTCTTGAGAGCGCCCGTTCGCCTCAGCATTTTCTCTCCGAATTTCGATGCTTTAATGATTCGATGACCACCAAATTGCATATATGAGTTGTGCTAGCGTAGTACTACTCAGCACAATCGCCAATTTTGTCAGCACAATGATATAATGGGCACTTTACTTTTGAGCGCGGCCGTTTGCAACAGCATTCTATATCTAAATTTCGATGTTATGACGATTAGATGACCATAACGATGGGCAAAACGATATAAGGGGCACTTTACTCTTTAGTGAGGCCGTTCGCAACAACATTCTCTGTCCGAATTTCGATGCTCTGACGATTGATGACCACCAAGTTGCATATCTGAATTGTGTTACGCAAACATAATTTCAATATACAATTTGGTGGATGTTGGCTCGTTAGAACATCGAAATTTGGATATAGAATGTCGTTGCGAACAGCCGCACTCAAGAGTAAGGTACCTTTTTTATCGTTGTTCTGACGAAATTCGCGGTTGTGCTGAGCTATGCTAGGCTAGCACAATACAGATACGCAAGTTGATGGTCATCGAATCGTCAGAGCATCGAAATTCGGACATAGAATGCTGTTACGAACGGCCGCGCACGAGAGTAAAGTGCCCCCTATATCGTTGTGCTGGAGAAATTGGCAGTTGTGCTGAGTTGTGCTATGCTAGCACAACTCATATATGCAAGTTCGTGGTCATCGCATCGCCAGAACATCAAAATTTGGACATAGAATTCCGTAACGAACGACCGCGCTCAAGAGTAAAGTGCCCTTTATATCATTGTTCTGGCAAAATTGGCGATTGTGCTGAGTTGTGCTACGCTAGTACAACTCATATATGCAAGTTGGTGGTCATCTAATCGTCAAAACATCGAAATTAAAGTGCCCTTTATATCATTATGCTGACAAAATTGGCGGCTGTACTGAGTTGTGCTACGCTAGAACAACTTATATATCCAAGTTGGTGGTCATTGCATCGTCAGAACATGGAAACTTGGACATAGAATGCTGTGCGAACGGCCGCGCTCAAGAGTAAAGTACCCTTTATATCGTTGTGCTGGCGATTGTGCTGAGTTGTGCTACGCTAGGGCAACTCAGTTATATAATTATATGACATTCGGATAGCTGATGTTAATTTAAACGTTACTTCAATCGAAAATGGTTTTTGGGCGTACCTTTTTCTGTAATTATTTTTTCAAAATACTACTTTAACACAATCTTAGTGTGCTAATAATCTAGCACAACTTAGTATAATTGAGAAAATTATGAAATATGCAAAGTGGGGGGCTCGTCTAAAATATATTTTTTTTCGATTTTTTGAGGCATTTTTCGTATTATGGTTATAATATTCGAGCAAAATTTAGCACAAACCTAGCACAGTTCGGCACAACTCTTGAAATTAGGTAATTCGAGAAGTCGGGGGCTAACTTCATATAGACGCATTATCTAGCTGCTAATGTTGCATCAACGCTTTTACCGTGAGACGTGCAACTCAACAGGAGATGGTCTAGTCACTAAGTTTCTGATATCTGATGATATCACTTAATCGTTAATATTTTGAAGTTTACATAAAAACTTATTAAAAGTACATATTTTAGTACTATTAATTAAATATTTGTTGGTGTAGATTATCGTTTTGAAATGTAATAACCGTAATCAATACATCTGTAATCTTCTATACCTGTTTATGGTCTGGCTTTATAAAAACATAATCAGGACTATTTTCAACTAAAAAAATTGGTATCACAGAAACTATCAAAATCTTTGTTTTAGTTCTGTTTTAAAAAAAAAGATCTGTTAGATGTAAGAATACTATGAACAAGTATCTTAGACGTGTATAAGTTACTTATTTAATTTCCTGAAAGTATTTCAAAACAATCCTGTCTACAAGGACAAGTATAAAAATTTTCAGAAAAAAATAGGTGTAAACGCTAAACTAACGCAATACAATAGAAGCATTGTTTTTAACTTACATTTAGCACAAACATCAAAACTAATTTTATTCTCTGTTTTCTATTTAAAATCAGCATAGCTATTCGTTTTTCGATTTTTTATATAAAAAACGCTTCTTACCTTAAACTGTGAAATAACTGGAATTTTTAAAACTAAAACCATTATCTTTATAAGAGGACTCATTATGTCAATTACATTCACTAAAAATATAATTCGTCTATAAAGATTTTCCAGTTGTAATAAAACATTGCTCCACAATGAAGCTGTTGATCCTAAACTAGCTTCTATCGGCAAACAATCTATATAACATGCCATATTTTGTAAAACAATTGGTAAAATATCAATCGGTAAGTGTTTTTTGGAGTTTAAAGACTTAAAAGATATAATTTAGATAATCGTATACAAATTTAAATGACAGTTACCTCTAACAAAAATTGTAAAGGCGCTATAGGATTTAATTCATTAAAATCCGTTAAAGCCTGCGTTACACTTTTGAAGAAATGTATTCTGGCCGCTTCTAAAATTTTTTTGTAAAGTAAACGTAATAATATGGATTTATAATTTATGTAGTTATAGTGTATATTTACCATTTGCATGCGTTTGAAACATTTGAGTAAATATTCCATTAGGAGCAAGTTGATGTAATACACAACGTAAAAATTGATGTGCTACACTAACAGCACCACCCGGTAAATGGATATTGCTTTCATTTTGCCATGGATACATTGCGTTTGTGGTGACTCTAAAATTACAACAATCAATCAATATATAATGAGAAATATATCAAATCTTACTTGGCAACTATATTTAAAATTTCAGGCAGCATAGGTGCTGCTAGTGCCGGTTCCCTATGAATAAATGTTCCCAAAGTCACAATGCAAAGACCAATTTCTTCATCACTATATTCTTCCATTACAATCCCACATTCAGAACATCTTGAAATAAATTTAATAATGTATAATAATTAAATTAAACTTAATTAAGTTTTTAATAATCTTTTTTAGCATTGTTTTGCTAATGATGCTCTTTTCCAATTTGCTGTACTGCAATAAACATTTTTAGGCAAAAATAATTTTATTATTAATAATATTTCTAAATGCGCAAGTGAATTAATTCTAAAAAAAATATTCTAAATAGCTTTAAATAATCTATAAAAATTACATACTTTATAAAATTAGAAATTATGTAAGTGAGCATTGCACAAAAGTGTACTTAATTGCAAGGAAATGTATTTTATTATACAATCTAATAGCATGCGATCATTTAAATTTCAGTTCCCAGTAGGCTACAAAAAAAAATGTATGTCTTAGCTTAAACCATTCTCAGTAATAATTATTTGTCAAATTGACAATTTAAATTTTTCATATTTTACAGAATATTTTCAAGAATTTAAAACGAAGAGTTCACAAATGCGTTGAATGTAATGGTCATCATTTTGTACATTTATTGTAAATATTGTAAATAAATTTCATATTTTAATTTAATAATAGAATTCTTTCTACCAAATTTGTTGATATTTAATTTGCAGGTTATGTATTGGCGTGCGTCTAAGCTACGCTCTACGGAAAAATTTCATAGCCTATTGGGAACTGAAATTTAAATGATCGCTTGGTATATCGAATTAGGAAAACCTACAGATAAAATACAATGAATAGAGGAACCTGCCTGAATATGATTTACCCTTCTATCAATTAAACTAGTTGCATCTATCAGGAGATAATACAAATAGATTAGTGTTATCGGTAGAGAGTTTGTTGGTAAGTGCAGTTCCGTTTCTCAGCTGTTTTCGCATAGCGTGTTTGTTTAAATTAGTGCCAACCGTAGAAAGTACAAGGTGTGTCCCAAAAGTCATGAAATATATTTAAAAAAAAAAATTTATTGACAATATTTGCAAAAAGTATAAATATTCTTCAAAGTACTTTCCATGAGCATCTACACATTTTCCCAGCGACTCTGCCGTGTCCAGTACGCCCCTTTGAAGGCCTCGACGGGAAACTCGTTTAAAGCTGTTGTCACGGCCGCTTGGATAGCCTCAATGCTGTCAAAACGGCGTCCTTTAAGCATGATCTTGACTCTCGAGAACAAAAAGAAGTCGGCCGGAGCTAGGTCGGGACTGTAGGGTGGCTGCGGCAGCGTTACCACCTTTTGCTTCGCCAGGAACTCACGGACGCGCGGAGACGCGTGGCTGGGCGCATTGTCGTGATGATACCTTGAGGTAAAAATTCTTTGTCGGCCACACCCTTGACGTTGAAAAAGACAATTAACATTGTTTCCACTTTGGATTTGCTCATCCTCGCCTTCTTCTGTTTCGGGGACCGCCGAGATGTGCTATTCGGCATTCTGGCGCTTCGTCTCGGGGTCGTATTGAAATTTTCACGTTTCATTACTGGTAATAGCATTGTCTAAATAATTAGGTTCAATTTCCACACGTTCCTTCAGTTCACTCGCGATCAATACTCGATTGACCTTTTGCTCATCCGTCAACAGTTTTTGGACTAGTTTGGCGCATACCTTTCACACGTTCAATTGATTCGTAACGATACGATGCACAACAATTTTCGGAATGTTCAGAATTTCAGCTAAAAACCGATCACTCATTTGACTGTCAGAATTCAACAAATCACACACACGAGCCACATTGTCATCGGTTTGGTTTATTGATAGTCGTCCACAGCGTGGATTATCGTCCACTCCTTCCTGGCTCTTATTGAACTTCTTCACTTACCTTGTAAGTTGCACATACGATAGAGCAGATTCCCTGTAGGCTTGCTTAAGCAAATCGTGAGTTACGGCAGCTTTTTTGTCGAATTTTGTACAGAATTTGATCGCTCAACGTTGTTCCAATCTCAAAACAGAAGTGCACTAAATCAGCTATCCTGACTTCAACGATGCTTGTAGCAGACTGACCATGGGTGCGCTGTGAAGCACCCCCTCCTAACCAAACTGGTTAGGTGGCACTGAGACCAATAAGGGCGCGGCAAAAAAATTTATATTTCATGACTTTTGGGACACACCTTGCATTTCGAAGTAAATTTTAAAATTTAATTTATAGTAACTTTTTTATTGTATTTGTGGTGTTTCTGGTACTATATAACAAAACAAACTGTAAATATAATATATTCTCGTTTTTCTAATTTGCTGGTTATAACCTTAACGTGTATTTTGTGCGGACGTATTAAAATATGTGCCTCATCCTAGGTTTCAAGCATGAACTGGGATTCATATTAGGAGCAAATGTGTCAATTTGTTTTTTTTTGCAGATCAAAATGCCGGGGATACTAAAGGTTAAGAAAATCTTCGAATACACAGAACATGGATAATGCCATAAGTGCCGTTCACTGAAGAATGTGACCAAAAACTGCTGCTAATAATTATTCGGTGACAAGATCTACCTTACAAAGATTTATTAAGCAAAACTGCTGCCCCTAATGGTATTGCCGACACTCATTTTGGAAGAAACATTATAACAGTGAAAGAATTGAAAGGAGTAAAATATACAAGGTAAGTCAAAAAGGAACACAAATATTTTAGGACGTAATAGAACTTTGAAAATTAAGGTCTGTTTGTTATCTAAACTAATGTCCGAAATTCTGAAATGAGGAAGATGTAGCCACTCAAAGAGGGAAGGGAAAAACCCGTTTTTCTGCCCTAACTTTTCAACAGAGAAAACTATTAACTCCAAATTTTCAGGAAAACTTAAGAGCGTTATACCATTTGATTTAATAGTAAAGCAAATGAAAAATTAATTTTTGGAGGGGTAGTTTGAGGGGGTGGGTTGTGAATTCTGTTGATGCTTTTGTAAAGATAATATTAAACTCTTTCTTTTTCAATGTAAGTATATAATATCATATATTAAAAAAATCATGTTAGTATAAAATTATTTAAAATTGTTTAAAAATACAAAAATTGTTTATAGATCCATTTAACTACATATTTATATATAAGAAATTAGCTTTGAAAATGGCTTAAAATGAAGAAACCGAAATTGTTAGCTACCATGAAAATTTGGTAACATCTTTGTTAAAAATTATAATCTACACTTTTTGAGTTATAAATTAAATGGAATGAATATTGGTTGATTTCTTTTAGTTTATAATGGTAATATTGGAGCCAATACCCAAAGAAACAAACCAATTTCAAATAAATTTTTACATGGCCCAAAGAAAAAGACTTTAATAATTAGTTTTTCAATTTTAAGAAAACTAATATATAGGTGAAGTTATAGTAAAGATAGATATTGGTTGTAAAACTGTAGCAATGAGTAATAGCAACTGATATCGACAACGATGTAATATTAGGTACGCGTATAATGTCCAAATGTGGATTCACGTTAGATTTGAAGAATGGTAGTCTACGAGCCGAAGATGAAGAGATTTTCATTCATCCACGTGAGGCAATAAAGGCAATCCTAGCAGAAGAGGCGATGTTATTAGTGAGAAGTGAAACAATAGTTATAGGCCAATTGAATGGAGACCTTCGAGCAAGATGCGTAGGAATCCTAGAAGGAACTATTAGCTGCGAAATTCTAGCGGAAGTGCACTGATTGAGACCAAGGTTACGGCACCCATGAGATTGATGAATGTTAATAATATTCAGAAATTTTTCAAAACGCGTAATGAATTTGGGTTGTGTACACTAGTATCATCTGTCATACGTGGCATGAAGACTAATGAGAATATTGAGAATATTGTGTATATTTGTTTAAATTCTGAGACATACTTGAGCCTTCGATTAGCAGTTTGCCCCAAGAATAAAAGAAGAAGGCTAATCAACTAAGTGAAAGTACCTTTCACAATGTACCGTTGACATCTTCGTCACTGAGGATGATTTGAAGTGAAGAACAGATATAATGACATACAATAAAATACTAGAAATGTCCAGTTAATAGGTTAATAATCAAGAAGGCTGTCTTTATTTAAATGAGATGAAGCCGAGAATATAATTCAGAATATGGCTAAGCAAGTAGTTATCGTACAGTGCAATAGTTCACGGGAATTGCCAGTTGTATTGATCAAGAAGAAAGATGGCAACACTAGATTACGTATTCTTCATTTTGGACATGAAAAGCGGAAGTTGGCAAGTCGGCATTGAGGTTTAACATTGGAAGAAGACGGAATATAGCATTGGATTGCGGCTCTGGCAATTCACTGTGATTTGTTTGGCCTATACAGCGACGTTTGACAATCTAACAGAACTCATTAAGAAATATATGTCTTAATATACGTTCCTGAAAATCTAAAAAGTTTCAAGATGTGTTTGAAAGATTGCGCAGTATCCACTTACAACTTAGTTTGAAAGAGCGTAATTTGTATCAGAAATAAGTTAAGTACCTGACTAACGCTATTTTTGTAAAAGGCGTGACAGCTGACCCAAAAAAGACTGGGTAAGTATGAGAATGGCTATAATCAAAAGATAAACACAAATTACGAAGCTTTTTGTGGTTATGTAGCAACTCTCGTCAATTCGTGCATGGATTTGCAAACAGTGCAAAATCTTTTATATGACTTACCTAAAAAGACCTATCCTACTTATTGAACAATAACTGTCAAGAGCCGTTCGAAATAACTAAGCGGATTTTGATAACTGCATTTGTACTCAGTTATCCAAAAGTACAGGGCCGATTTGATGCAAGTTTTGTCGTAGGTTTAAGATGGAAAAGAGGAAATAATTGGATATTTCAGCAAGGTATTGTCAACGAAACTACTGTGTTACCCATAAAGAATGATTTGTGATGATAAAGTCAATTGAACACCATTATGGATATTTGTATGGGTAGAACTTCCTACTGAAGACTCACCACGGGGTATTAAAACGTTTACAGCCATTTAGGAGTCCAGAAGTCCAAATAGGGAGATGAATTGAACGGCTTCGAAAATATGATTTCGAAGTAGAACTAGTACCAGAAGAATTCATCGAAATTCTGTCCAGAAAACTTCAATCACTGCTCTCGCCTGAAATCAAAAATTGAGCGACACTCAAACGTATCACTGCTAATAAAAACCTTTTGGAACCTGAAAAGATGAGGAAAGGCTAAGAAAGTGATTCAGATCAGGACTCGATTTTAACATTGAAGAATGATGATCGAAGACTTGAATGGGAAGAAGTGACCTCCATATAACACTGTTGTTAAAGAATACTGAACTTAATGGGATTCGTTGCAGGTCAAGGACGGTCTTCTGAAAAGATACTTGGAGAATGTATATGGAACTGAAAACAAGTCTAATCGATAATTCTAAGGAATAAAGTGGCAATGGTAGTTCCGATAGCTGCACTCTAGGTTATCAGGAAGGCATGTGAGTATTAATAAGACACTACAAGAAGTTCACGAATGATTCTACTGGATGAACTGCAAGGAAGGCATTAAGGAATGGTGCCGAAAGTATAAAACATGAGCTTCGGAGAACAGTCCACTTGGAAGACGAAGAGCACCGATAAGACAGTACAAAATGGGCACCATTTGATAGCGCGAACATTGATATAGCAGATTCGTTTCTGAAAACAGATGTAGGAGTTAAACATATCTAAATGAAGATGGATTAGTTTAATTAGGTCGAAGCATAGGATCTTACAAATCACGAGGCAGTTATAATAGCCAAGACATAGGTGAATAAGATCTTTAACCATTTTGGAAATGCGTTCTCATCAAGGATGAAATTTTGAGTTAGCCATAATCTAAAGCCTTTGTCAATTGTTAAAAATACGGAAGTCCGGAACCGCTGCCCTTCATCGGTAGTTAGATGGAATGGTGTAGCGCATGAACCGAACGGTTGGGAAATATTTGTCAAAGATAGCTACAAACCATCTACGAAACTAGGATCAATACTTCCTAATGGTGTATTGGTTGAAAGTACATAAGACACCAGGCGAGACTCAGGCTCAAATATTGTTTGAGCGCCAGATAAGGCTGCCATGTGACCTGAATATTGGTCGTAAACCCAAAGAATGCCGGAAGTAATACGTTAAGAACCTTTGGTCGAAGTTGAACTCTATACATTTGAAAGTACGAAATAACTTTCACATTGCTAGCTATCGATTGAAGATCCGGTATGATATAAATTCCCAACGATTTGGTGCATTTTTACAGCCGTGGGGACGACGAGGCTTACCGTACAAAGTACAGAAACCGTGCAATTATAACAAGGATCAACGATATAATATATAGGATTAGGAAAACCTAAGCGATTCACGGGAATAAATTATCTCCATACGTCAGTAGGAATGAGGATCAAGAACAAGCAGAGGAAAGGTCGTAGCAGACTGAGAATATGAAAAATCAAGAGTAAAGAAGTACAATTTTGAAATTTTGTAGCATCCTTCTCAAGGTCCCGCAAAACTCGATTCGGTATTACCATTGAACAGTACATAAATCACGTATTAGAAGAGTAGGCTTTAACTCATTGTGTTACCAAAGATTTATTGATTGTGGTATTGCTGTTTAGTTTAACAGGTGATACTGTAGAAGGTTTCAGAAGTTGGAATATTATGTGATCTATAACTTTGTCATAACCGGAATATGCGAAGTATTTATTATCTCATTACGAAGGTAGAGTCACATCAGAGGCACATGCGGAACCCAAAGAAATAACATTGTGTCAATGGAGACAGAAAGTTAAGCATCCAAAAATCGCGTGTGGGCTAGATCAACTTTACTGGCGGGTGGCACGCAACATGAGAGAAGCAGCGTTTGAAGGCATGGTCATCTAGATATTGGAGAGGTATTTCTAAGAAAAAACGAAGTAGTTTGACGGGTTTGACGGACTAGATTTACTTTGCGAGGTTGAATGAATAGAAAGTTTTATAATAACTCATTTAATGTCTTGCGGAATTCTAAAGGTAGACATCCTATTTAAAATCATATCTCATAAAAATCCAAAACAGTTTAAATTTTATTTTTACTTTCTTAGAACATATATTTTTTTCAAAAAAATTATAGTCGGCAGTTTTAATTTTTTGTAAAGGTAATTTTAAGCCTAAGATTTGATCAAAATTGAATCATTATTCTGATTAACGTTCAACATTTTGGTGTTTGTTTAATTCAAATTTGATTTCTATACGAAACTACTAAAATAGAATAGGGCAGTACAAATTTTGAGAGGCAGTTTCACCTCTTAAAATGTCTATGGGCAGTGATGATGCCATCAACATGCATAAGGATATATATATATATATATATATATATATATATATATATATACTTTAAAAAGTTTCAGGGGATTACAGGCTAACAGGCAATAAAACTAACTATTCATTGAACCAAGCTTTCAACGTTTTATTTCAATGTCTTTTCAGGGTAATGACTTTAAAGTTTTAAAACTAAGAGAACATAAATAGTTTAAATTTAAAAACAGCAAATTTCCAAAAAAAATACATAAGTTATGTGACAGTTAAAGTGTAGAATAGACAATATGTTATCTATGTTTACTAAGCACCTTTTATGTTATAAATAGAGCTGCTAATTCAATTTAAGTTCAGATCAGAATATACTTGCAGTTAGATTAGTCATACTTGTAATTCATAAGATATTGTTATATTATAAAGTTAATAATTAAATTATATTTTTTAATAGTTTTATAAAGTTAAAACTTAACTGGCGCAGTCGGTAGGATCCAAAAAAAGGATCCAAATTGAAAGAATATACGGCCTACT
>JAHWXV010490362.1:0-16099 GCA_024586415.1 Phrixothrix hirtus | reverse complement strand
AATTAAAAGGACAATGTAAAAGACTTTAAGAATTCGCGGAGTGCGGAAAACATTTAATAATTAAAATAATTAATTATAGATATAAATGTTTGTAAATCTAGTAGCTTATCTAATTAAAAATTGGACAAACTACAAACAATGTATTTAGTTAAAATAAGTTAAGTTAATTGTATATATATCAAATGACACGCCACCATTTTAAATATTAACATGTTGAAAGTTTCACGTATAGAAATTACCGTAATGCGCAACAATGAAATAGCAAATAAGTTACGCCAGTAGAATAAAGATACCACGTTCTAAATTAGTATATAAAGTGCGACGCAAGTACGCTTAGGATATACATCGACTCCGTCGGCAGGGCCGAGCACACCGATATACATCGACTCGATCAACGGGGCTGAACACACCGATACACTTCGCATTTAACCGCGAGGTAAGATACGTCGCCTTCAGCCGTGGAGCGACACTTCGGATCCGACCGCGATATAATAAGCATCAAGTCGCGCTCTCCTAGTGGGGCTCGGTTTATGAAACAACCTTTGATTTAAAATATATTACCAAGCCGGTGAACCTAGTTTACGTTTGGAAGTTGTTCAACCTTCCGGTTATCACAGACCAAAGCTAGTTGCTAGGGCAGCAGGAGCCGTCACCAAAGGCTAATCACGGTTCTCCAGTTAGACAGTTGCTTGGGCGATAAGATAGCTAAAAGTCCTTGAAAATCACTGCCATACTCCTTTGCGAGGCCCGTCTTATTCCAGCGTCGCAGTTGCCTGCAGAACTCGACAAAGGAACCCGATACACCTACAGGTGAAGCTCGAAAACGCTTCTTGTTGTTAGTGCGATAGGAACTTGCGTTAAGAGATATCCAGACCGCAAAAGGTTTCTGTGACAGGAACACAACAAATCCTTCAGGTTTATGTGTCTATGTTAACAGCACTGATACGAGACCCGTTATTAGATAACTTCCAAATGGTTGAGAGCCCTCTTATGAGAAGCGCTAACTGATTAGTTTCATTGATACTGAATGATTAGTATCATCCGTCCGTTACTAAAATTTAACACTAGCCGAAACAAACCGATTGCTATCAACGATAATTAAATACATTCATTGTTTGAGCCTTACGAATTAAATTCAATATTTAATTGCCGTTGTCGTAGCCACGAAAGAATCATTAGAGAACGCATATCTAGTTATTTTTGAATCATCTATTATCATTTTGTATATATTTATTCTGAACTTTTCGTACTCCTATTGTAAATACTTTTTAATTTGTAATGAATCATTCATTTGTTTTTATTTGTAATATACATTAAACCTATGAAGATTTATTGACTTATTATTTATCACCCTATTTAGCTAGGTCCTGTAAAGCAAAGAACCCGGCCTCCCGACTACTGCCTGTAAAATATAAATAATTTTCACCCGGTACGTAAGTAGATAAAAACGTAACGTCACAGTTTTTAACTTGTTTGTGTACATTTTGTGTAAAATTTATATATAGTATATTTCCTATGTATGGTCTGTAATTTTAGGGTGCAATTCCTTAGGATGTTTTAAGAAAAAAAGATTCTATAAGCACGTGTCCAGAAATACTTAGTTTCCAAGATAAAGGGTATTGAAAATTTAAGATACAATTTTATTATTTCAAATAAATTTTGAACGGTCAATGCTAGATTCTTAACATTTTGCAATTAATTTATATTAGTAAAAAGCTACATTTTTATGTAAAGTCAATTCCTAACTGGGGCCAGTGGCGAGTTAGTCGTGGTTCAATCGTCGTTTTCTTCATAAAAAGAAGAACAATGATTTTTCTTTGAAATTTTTTATTCTTTTTAAATTATTCTAACAATTTACAATAGAAAAGGTTTCTTAAATTGTTTGCCTACTACTAGCCTATTCTAAAAAATGGCCGATTACTACCAACAACAATCGGTAAAATAATTAATTCCGACACCAAATCAAATCAGTTGTTGAAAATAGTCACCTTCTGATAAAACGCACGATTGCAATCATCACATCATTGATTGCGTCACACGTTCAACAATTTCTGAAGTATTTCGTATGACATTGCAACTTTCGATTATTCGATTTTTTAAGTCGTTTTCATCTAGTACAGGTGTCCTATATGTTAAAGATATTAGTTAACCCCATACGTAAAAGTGTAAAGGATTTATATTGGAACTGCAAGGGGGCCAAGCTTGGGGACCTGCGCGTTCAATCCAGTGATTAAGATAAATGTTATCGAAACACTCACGAGCAACAAGACTAAAATGAGCTGGGGCCGCGTCATACGTGAACCACATATTAGCTCTTATTTGTAAGGATACATTGTCTACCAGGGTGTTTAGTAGTTCGGCTAGAATCTATCTATACGTAAAAAGTAGTGTCCAATAAAATAGTCACCAACAATCCCTATCCATACTTTCAGAGAAAATCTTTACTGAAAGCGACGTTCTGTTATTGAATAGGGATTTTTGTCAGCTCAAAAATGTTCAATATGAAAACTGATAATAGATTCTCGCGAAAAACTTGCTTCATCAGTAAATAAAATTTTCGATAAAAAGTTGTTATTATGTGGCACTCTATGGAGCAACCACCTATTAAAATCTAATCTTATCTGAGAAGCATGCGACAGCAGAGCTTGTAACCGATGTATATGATATGGGAATAGTTAATAAAATTTCAAAACTTTCTAGACAGATTCTGGACTTACTTAAAGCTGCAATATCATCTTCTAGTACTAGTCTATTCTATCCTTCTAAGTGTGACATCTTCTAACTCAACCGTTTTTACTATTGCATGTCTGCCAGGAATTTCCCTACTACACTTAAAATTCACAGTTTCACTTAAGCTGGCGTGTATCGTTCTAAATGTTTTGTCACATGACGTTACTCAGTTAGGATATTATTCCTGATAAATTCGCTTAGTTTCATTCGCATTTCTATTTGCTAGACCATAAATGAACTATTTAACCGTTGAAAAAGTTATTCATTTTCTAACTACTATTGTCTAATGTACAGTATTGAATGATATGTAAATAATTTATAAATATTAAAATGTGAAAAATCTGGATACCAAGCAGGTAACTAAGACAACTACAAAAGACATGAATTACTTTTATCAATGATAAGGCGTACATAAATTACAAAATTTTAACCGTTCAAAATTTATTTAAAATAATAACTATGTTTTAGATTTCAACACCGTAATAGCGGAAGATGGGGGTCCTGGAATAGCAATTGGATCAAGGTTGAAGTCCAAGGTCATAGGTTAAGAATTTTTAAATCTAGATCATACGTCAAGGTGGTTTTTATCCGGGTCACTGCTCTTCAATTGGGTAAAGGATGGCAGAGGGGGATTCTGTAACAGAGATTCAGTCAAGATTGAAATTCAAGGTTATAGGCCAAGAGATTTTAAATCTGGGTCAACATGCCTCATTCTTCACTTCGAGGTTAACCGGTTCACATCCAAGTCACGACCCCTTAATTAGGGCAAAGGTTTAGATAGAGGATTTTGATTAAGGTTGCTCACATCTATACATCCTTCTCAAGGTCAAGATAATACCTTGTACGCATTTGCTTATTCAAACATACAAATCTTTTTAACGTTATATTCGTTTAATTAAATAATCCTAGTATTTAGTAAGTCATAGAAATCAATTGCTCATGACTTTCTCTAACATATCCCCTCCACCACAACCCCTCATCAAAAGATGCCAACCTCACTGCCGGTACAATGCCCCAAACCAATCGATATAGTTTGTTTCAAACTTCATCTCCTCCTCCACCCCCTACCTCTGCCACGGCAACTCCCACCGCCCCATGGTTCAGCATAAAATTACCCTATAGCGTTCTCTTAAGACTGTACGCTTATTTCGCCATAATTCTTTTTGAAATGGGTCATATGGGATATCGTTGTAATAAGTTAAGAAAGTTGAGCCGAATTATGCCATCCCCGGCATCCAAGTACCACTAATAGTCGTTACAGAAGGTCAAAGTCTGTTGGGAATGCAATAAGTTCACAAGAGCGGGGTGGATTATACGGGGTATCGTTGGAAATGGTATCGTGAGCTGAGTCGAATTTAAGCATTTCCATGTAATGAAAACCCTTACTGGTAAATTTGAGAAGTTTTGTGTACTAACAAAATCGTTGATGTGTTAAAAGTACTAGTTGTCATTAAATCCTTTTAAGTTTTTAATTTTAATACCAATTTGTCTGATCTTTAACTTCAGATCATGATCGAATGTAATTAACCTCATGTTCTGAAAACTCTTCCGGCCGGATATGGAACATTTTGGATCTTAGCGAGGTATTTATTCTGTTGGCAGTTCTCGTTAGCATTAAATCCTTTTAAGTGTTTAATTTAATCGATTTTCTTAACCTTTGATCTTTAACCTCGGGTCAAGGATGTAGGTCTAGGATATTGGTCAACAAATGTGGGTCAAGGATATTGTAACATAACATATAGTGATCATGCTTTACACTTGGTACAGTTTTTGTTCAAGGGTCGTATAAAATTATATTGTATTTATTTGCAAATAAGTGTAGGGTGTGGTTGTAACACAGGTGAAATTATATGCTTTCGTTTAGTTATAATGGTGTATTATACATACGACTGTGTATACGCGGAGGTTGATCATATGAGACAACGCGCAACGTTCTAGTTTAAAAAAATATGAGGGGTGTTGGACACTATTGCGGGCGGTTTTTACGCCTGTAAAAGCTGTAATAGTGCACCGACACTCCACAGCACCTGTATTATACTGGATATGTAGTAGGGTGTTGCAGTTCCTCTATGATAAAACGCAGTATGGGTTGCGTAAGTCAATTTTCTATAATTTAAAGAAGTTCTAATTTTATTTTTCCTAGATGTAAGGGGCACACTGCCATAAGTAATTAATAACTACGATTAGTTTAACTTTGTATATACCCGCGAAGGGAAATAAAAAACTATAGTAAGTGGAAATAAACTAAATATCGTAGTTCCGAAACCAATTGTACTAAATAAAAATATATTCAAGAAGAGTTTTTCTGATTAAAGATAAAAATATTAAAACGCCGCTATCGAAAAATAAGGTAGAAATAACAATAAAAGCAAGCAATAGAAATCCAGCAGGATTGTAGTTGACCGAATAGAGTTCTCGAAGGTTCCAATGGTCACAAACAAAAGAAACACGAATGCAAACAGTTTGAAATATAAAATTGTGATTGGTAAAAAGATCCGGGAAGGATAATGCAAGAGAGTTAATAAAAAGTCATAATACACGAAAATTCTTATCTTGATTCGTGAAACACTGTGGCAAGACATAAATTAGCTACCACTAACGAAAAGATGGAGTTACATTGAAATGTAATTCAGACACTAGTAGAATAAATACGCGCTTAGAATATAAAAATAAAAAATCTGAAGCGTCGTCCTCTACAACGTAAGTTTTACAGAATTACAAACGCGAATGTAATATATAAAATTTAATTAAAATTGGGAGTTTTTAACCGAGCCTCGAACGCGAAACTAAAATGATCCTGTAGCAGGTAAACAAGAAAAGGTTACCGACAAGTTTAAGAGCCAAGTAGCTCGATAAAGCAAATGCCCTGGTAGACTTGCAGCATCAAGAAACCGAAGTTTTAATCTGTATCGAAATACTCGAGGCCTGGGACAGCTACAATTAAAACTAAAAAGAGCAAATAAACCTCAGTAATTATATTATGAACATCCCAGTTAATATAAAACAGTGTAAAGCAAGTGAAGCTTTAATTACATCTAATAACTTCATATTAGCAGAATAGTAAAATTTTAAAACATCTTAACGTAATATTATTTATTTTAAAGTAAGATTAAATTTGCGACCTAGAACACCTTCCTCAGATAGTAAAGTCATGCAACTTTGTTGTTTACGTTTTGCAGGCTGAGATTTGAGATAGTTATTCTAAACAAGTCATTGCATCTTTTGTAACCATTTTTAAATTTTTAAATTTGTGTATATGACATCGTATTTGCATATAAATTGATTTTTATGTTTAAAATAAATTTACGAAAACTGATCTCTGTTATTTATTGGCAGCAACTAATATCGTTGGTTGAAACCTACAAAATTTAAATAAATATTAATATAATCTTATAATTTATCTCAGGTAATGTTAGTACAGTAAATTTATTGTTCTTGATCCTAAGACATAATCCAAAATAAAAGCCTTAAAATAAGTTGGTTACCTAACTAACCAGTTCACTCATAAATTAAAGAACATAATAAATATAATTAATTCTGCCAACAGGTAACCAATAATATAATAATAAAACTGGAAGAAACGGGTATTTTGAAATAAAACTAAATACGAAATAAAATAATTTGAAAATTAAATCCTTTATACAAGGTGTTTCAAATTCATAGAATTAATCGAAATTTTTGCAAGAATCTGCGAAAAACAGTAGCATTACAAAATTGCTTTTAGCAAACAATTCTACCAGGATACGTCACTGATTTCTTATAAATGGTTTTACCCTTTGACTTCTGCTGCACAAGAAAGTATGATATTCTTAGCTAGACGTTAACTCTTCGTTATTTTTGACAAAAGAAATAAATTTACAAATATTAAACGTTTACTTGCCTATCACGTAACAACGCATTTCCTCTAAAACAAATGAATTTTAACTATAATTTCCTCTTGTTTAAAATTAAAATCATGCATTACCTTGTATTAAACTATATTATATTAAAGCTGAATGAAACACTGACTTAGTATGCAAGAAAACGTTCGAGGTTGTGACGTACGCTATGCTGATGCGAACCTTCCGAAACATGTAACAGTGCATTTAAATATGTTTGGATGCTTGCGGCTTGCTATCATCATGCCTCTCACACTCCAAAGTATGATTGTGTCAATTATTTTGAAAGTTATAAGGGAAATTTCGTAACCGATAGGTAGCAAAATATCCTGCATAATACATAAATACGTTAATGTAGAACTGCCGTCAAAGTATTTTCATTATTTTTGTAAACACTTTCAACATGTTAGAATTATTTAAATGAAATATCGCAACGACATTTGTTTACGTAAATTTTGAACACTTTTGGAATGCTCGTCTGTCATCCCTTTTTGGTTTTGTAGAATAATATAATCTATGAGAACAGAATCAAGAGAATATAAGGAATATTAAATAACATATGAATTGTTTCCAAAACTTTGATCCTATAGGTTCTTTAATAATTGCATAGGCACAAGATTATATTGAAATACCCAAAAAGTTGATAATGGTTCTTTGCTTCATTTTTAATTTTCTAACGATATCTACATAACATCTGTTATGCTTTCCGATATAAATTATGAATTACAGACTTGACAGGTTTCAAGTTACATTGCTTAGAAAGAGCACACTCTAGCGGATCTAATCATATACCATTTTGGTCTTTTATGTTAATACTAAACGGAGAACGCACGAACACTCATTATTTAATTGGTACACCGTGTATCTTTCATTTTTTATACATTCCACTTATTTTCTTTTTAGGAAATTGATCTTTATTTCTTCCTTATAACTAGTGTTTAATGAATATATATTTTTAATTTTGTAAGTATTTAATGTCTTCAATTTTTATATTAGCAAAGTATACTAATTTAAAACATAATGAAGTATAAGGAATAAAAACAGAAATTATTGGTTAATATTAAAACGTTTGCTATAAACCAGGTAGATGTATAAATAAGATCGATGTTTTATGTAATACAATAAGATAAGAAAATTTAACCGCTTATATTACAAAATAACCGTTTTTTATTAACATACAACAAAACGCTATGATAATTTTAAAATAATTATAGTGGTAAAGTCGCGCAAAGTTAAAATTTAAATTGTAATTTCCATTTAATTTAAATACTAACCGTAGCTTTAAAATCATAAATAAACTAATTACTAAAAACTAATTAATCTAGATGAATACAGTAACAACATATTATTAAACAAAAGGTATTTTAATATAATGAGGGAATATTTATTTTAACTTCGTTATCTGTTCTACATAACATTTGCAGGTAAATATATCCTACATATGAAAAATTACTAACTTCAAGCACTACCCAACAATTACGCTTTTAATTAAATCGGTTAATTAGTTTAATTGTTCCGTCAAAGAGTGTGAACGTAAGTCAATTGCTATCATCTCTTACTTCAACGCTATCAAACTAAAGCTAAGTACTTTTAGGTTAACCGCTTTTTGCACAGCATAACTGCTTTTAAACCACTTAAGAATGTAACAAAATTATTATTACATAAAAATAGTAACATCTGCTCCGAAGTATAGGTACTTATTACAATAATTAATAACATCTACGATGAACTTTCGAAAATTTCTATTGTACCAGTCTTGACGTTTTATATTGAATAATAAAATAAAATACTAATATTTCACCATCGAGCCCATCAACCTTTTATTTTTCTTGCCCTCTGATACATCTAAATACTAATTAGTGACCAACTCAAATATGTGATATCAAATTTTCGAGTACACCCTGTCCGAAAATCATACTTTTAAAATGTGTTTATCTGTGCGTACGTATATCGGGTGTCCCACAATCATGGCAGGTTAGAAGTATATGGAAAACTTAAAAAGATACGAACGCAATATTTTGCATGGGTACCTAATGCAATGCGATCTTTCGACAGAAAATATTATCAAGGTGACCGCTCTTCTTAAAAACTGGAAATATCTACCAACTTCATTTTTATAAATATAACACCATTTTTTCCAGATTCTGATTCAGCATAAAAGATAAAGTAGGCTTATTAATTTTTATTCTCCTAACGTTTATACTTTTTGGAATATAATTTTTTACCCTACCGAGGACCGAAATCAAGTTTTAATAAAAAATGGATATCTCGCGAACTGTAAATACTGCAGCAGTGATATTTTTACAGTGAAATACTTATGTACCAAAAATTTTGAAAATATCTCTTGGTATAGGAAATGAACTTGGGATTCGTCCACGGATTCACAAATTTGTCAAAAAATAGGTTTTTTTTTCAAATGGACCCACTACATTTTTATCATTTCAAATGATGAAGAATTTAATAAGGCTTCAATTCGTATTAGGTGTTCATACCTATCTTTAACAGTTTTTCAGTTATGGACATGTTTCCGCCCCACTCAAAAGTTTTGTAGTTTTTGTCATATTCATAGTAACCTTTGACTATCGTATTTTAAAATAACTTGGTGTATATTGGTCATATACAGCAAGTATTCTCTCGTGAATCATTTTAGCACAATCATTGCCCTCCGTTATGGCACTAAGAGCCCGTTCAGACGGTACGTATTCGTACCAGTTTACGAGACACTTTATCCGAATAAGGCAGTGGCTCATAGATTTAAATTGACTTGTTCACACATTATTTATTCGAATATTTAATTTTCTTGTTTGATTCGATAAATATACGTACCATCTATGTTTGGAGCGTTTTGAATCATTTCTGATAATGATTGAAAGGGACTAATTTATTTTAGTCTTCTTTCCACTTCTGTGCCATACGTAATGTAAATTAACCTTTGTTTTAATAAATAACTCAAAGGACCTTTAATAATTATATATTTTCACAATAAACTGAAAAACACTACATTTCAAAAATAATATTATGCAAAATATATGCCTTGTTTTTATTTCTACTGCCTAAGTTATACTAAAATACATTTCAAACGAATGCTACCCTGTTTTTAACAGAAGGGGTGAAGGTATAGAATGCGATGACTAAGGGGATAAGCTAATGTTTAACCGCATTCCTTTCTATACTTTTATATTTACAAAGTTTCCTAGAAAATTGTTCGACAAAGCAAACATGCCGCCCCTCTTGAAAGGCACGGCCTTTTAACTTAATGTACATTTATATTTCAGTCTTGATTTATTCTTAAAACACATCTTTTGAAACTGCACGTTTACACTTAAACCCACTTGCAGTCTGTAAGGTGACCACTCTGGTGACGTTATCTGCTCCCGAATGAAGTTCGAAAATACGACCCAACTGCTATTTGGAAACGATTAGATTGTCTTCTTTCACCACGACTAGTGACCCAGGTCTTAAAAGAGTATGGGAATCCCGTTGCCACATATATGAACTTGGAGTTCACTTACATACTCTTTACTCCAACGGTTCCAGAACTGTTGACACATTTTTTGTATGTGCTCGTATCTATTCAATCTATGCTCCTTGATGTTCACCAGAAGACGTTCCGGTAGGCATGCGAGTTTCCTTCCAATTAAGAAGTGTGCAGGGGTTAAGGGTTCGAAATCATTTGGGTCTGAGGATAAAGGATGTAAGGGTCGAGAATTTAGGACCGCTTCTATTTGATTTAATAATTTAGAGAATTCTTCGTAGTTTAGATTAGAATCCTTTGGTACGCGTTTTAGGTGGGCTCTAATTGATTTGACGCCCGCTTCCCACTGTCCACAAAAATTAGGAGCATAAGGCGGGGTAAAGTGCCATGAAATGTTATTTAAAGCTAACCAATTTATAATTGCGCTATTGTTTGACTGTACTAAAAGAAACTTATATAATTCTTGAATTTGAGATTTTGCTCCCACAAAATGTCTGCCGTTATCGGAGTATATGTTTAAGGGTAATCCGCGCCGGGCAATAAAACACCTTGGAGCAGCAAGGAAGTTTTTGGTGCTAAGATCCGTAACTACCCCGGGGTAAATGGCCTTTGTGGCCAGACACACAAAAACGTATATATAAACCTTAATAAATTTTGAACCACGCCCGCTTTTTTCCTTTATTATAATTGGCCCGACATACTCTATGCCTTTATTGTAGAATAGGGGTGCCGCTTCTATTCCTACCTTTGGTAATGATCTCATGATGTATTAAAGGGGTTTGGGTTAATACGTTAACAAGTTATACAGTCAAAAATTATTTTTCTAACTGTACTTCTTCCCGCTATTGGCCAAAATCTATCTTTTATTGAGGCCACCACTCCGTTGGTGCCGTAGTGCTAGAGCCTTATGTGTTCATTTTTTATAATTAACTCAGACAGCCAGCGAGAAGGAGGCAAAATTATAGGGTGGTTTTGTCATAAGATAAACTAGCTAGTTGTACGCGCCCACCAACTCTTAAGAAGCCTTGGTTATCTAGAAATGGATTAAGAGGTAATATAGAAATATTTCGATTAAGAAGTGCGTGAAAGAATAATTCATTGATTTTCCTCTGAAAGGTGCTAGCTTGTGAGGCCTTAATCAACCTTGTTAATGCTTCTTGCATCTCCTGAGGTTTAACGGAAACATGAAAGTATTCGGATCCCTTGCCTTTTAAACGGTAATAAAAACGAAAGCAATAAGAAACAATACGTTGTAGTTTACTTATACATGAATATTTAGAAAAGAAGAAGATTTCTATTGTACTAACAGAAAGATTGACAACTTTTCGAGCTCTAATAGTGACGTCTTGTGAAACAGGAAGTTCCCTACACCATTTGTCTGGGTTATCCAGCAGCCACATCGGACCAGACCACCACTGTCCGGAGGAAATCAATTTGTTCGGTTCTATGCCTCTTGTTAACAGATCGGCAGGGTTTTCCTCCGATTTTACATGTTTCCAGCTATCTGCTTCAGTTAATAGAATTTCGGTGACCCAATTTACTACAAATGTCTTCCATTTCCCTGGCGTGCTACATATCCAACACAAAGTTATTCTCGAATCACACCAGTAATGCAGAGAGTGGAGCTGAACATTACTGATTTTTCTGACCTAATCCATTAAATGGGCTAGTAATAAAGCAGCGCATAGCTGAAGTCGCGGTAATGATACGCGTTTTATTTGGCATACCTTTGCTTTTGTGTATAGTAACGTTATGTGTGGCGCACTTTCAGAAGAATCTGAGAAACTATGCAGCTCAATGATCGTTTGAAGCTTTTGCGGCCCGCCTAATACAAGACGATGCACTGACAACGCTTGTAATTGATATAATTTGTCTCTAAATCTCAATGACTGATACTGCAGATACTGAGTAACACTTTCGTCCCTCGAAATTTTACTTTGCCATAAACCTTGAATTATTAACTTTGGAATGATTGTCACTGGACTCAAAAGTCCTAATGGCTCAAATATTTTCGCTGTCGCTGACAAAATTATTCTTTTTGTCACGGATTCTTTATTGCCTATTTTAATTGTCTTGTATTGAAAATTATCGATGGTTGGTTCCCAACTAATCCTTAAAGTTTTGGTTACCTGATCATCTGTAAAATCAATTTTCCGTTGCTCCAAATTTTCTCGAATTTTTATAGATTTCAGTAATTTTTATCGTTTGAACACCATTTTCGTAGCTCTAAACCGGCTGAGACCAAAATTTCAGCAATTTCAATTTGTCTCCCAAGAGCACCCTCCTTTGAATTGAATCCCGGCAGGAGGTCATCCATGCAGATATCATTTTCGAATATCCTACTTGAGTTAGGGCATTGTTCTTTGTAGTCTATTGCTAGTTGCTTTAGGCACCGTACAACAAGAAAAGACGCTGTGGTGGTACCATAGGTGATAGTGTTCAATTGATAGGTATCCACCGGATGAATTTTGTCAACTCTTCAGAGGATTAATTGTAATGATCTTTGATATTTATTTATTAGTACCTGCCGATACATTTTTGCCACATCAACAGTGATTACATAGGCCCATAATCTAAATTTTAATAATATGGAAAATAATTCATTTTGAATAACTGGGCCAACACATTGGATATCATTAATAGACATTCCCGTAGTTGTTTTGGCGCTACCATCAAACACCACACGTATCTTTGTGGTTAGACTGTCTTGTTTTGTAACAGCATGATGAGGCAAATAGTATTTTGTAGCATGCTTAATGCTGTCCTCCTTTATTTTTGTCATATGGCTCAACCTTTCATATTCATTAAGAAAGTTAATGTAATTTTGCTTCAATTCTTGGTCGCGCTCTAACTTCCTTTTTAGTGAATACAACCTCTTTAAAGAAAATTCCTTGGATCTTCTAACTGAGCTATCACATTGTCTATTAATGGGATGCTAGCTATAAACCGACCACAGAATGATCGTTTTGTAGTTTTAATGAAATTATCCTCACAGTGCTGTTCCTCTGAAGAATAAGTGGAAGGACTAATACTAGCTTCCTCTATCGCCCAAAATTTACTTAATTGCTTCTCTATGCCTTGCTGGGCCTTTAAACTGATACCAGTGATCATTTTATGGGGATATGGATTTAGATCAAGCTGACCGCCTAAGATACAACCCAACACCGTTTGTCTTCCCTAGTTTGTGTTAACCTACACAAAGCAAATCCCAAAAAACGTCCGTACCTAACAACAGATCAACCTTGCTCCTCTAGTTACATTTTGTATCTGCTAAACGAATACCTAGTGGTATACCTAACTCTATTAAAAAAAAGGATTTCGTTGGCAATGGATCTGTAATATTTTCTAAAACTAAACAAAAATGCTCGCTTGAAAATGATTAATTAACGACCTAAAGATTACATTCGTTTTAAAGCGAATATTGGATACAGCACCACTTATACCTGAGATAGTAAGGTATTGTTTAGATTTTTGTAAGCCTAATTTACTGAATAAATCTAAGGTAATAACATTTTTTTGAGCGTCTGGATCAAGAATACACATATGCAAATTTCCATGACCATCAGCAATATTAATACATGCCGTGGATAAAACGACACTTGCACAACCACTGTGAAGGACTGCGTTCGAAATTTGGGATAATGATTCTGCGCGATCGCTGTTACTGCCACTCGCTGTTTGATTATTAATTGAAGGCTCCATAGTAGAGCTTTCGCTATTGCTATTACTTGCCGAAAACCGTTCAAGGTGTAACAGGATATTGTGCTTTTTACCACATTTGCTGCATAAACTTGATGTACAATCTTTTATCACATGACCCTTTTGTAAGCAGTTCAAACAAAGTTGTAGTCGCCTTACTTCTGATATTTTTTGTTTCGGATCTAATTTAAGAAAGGCTTTACAACGATAAAGTGGACGATTTTCTTGACAGTAAAAGCATTTTGTTTTGGAAACACTTGTTATTTACGCTTGACCTTGGTTGATTATTATTCGAATTTGTATTTAATAATTTCTGATAATACTTATTAGCTTCCAGTAATCCTAAATAATCACACCTCTTTTGCATGAATTGCAAGAGTTCATCTAGGGAAGGGAAATCCTTTTTTGCTTGAATAATTTCAGTTTCCCACAAATGACGCGTAGTGGGATTCAATTTTGAAGATATAACATAAATTAATAAAAGATCAGTTGTAGGCTGCTCAAAACGTTTTAAAGAACCAATAACCTTTAAAATATCATCCAAAATTCCTTGTAACATAGCCTTTGAATCCTTTTTTATAGACTCTAAAGAAAATAGCGTTTTAATATTATTTTGTACAATAAGTTTTTTATTTTCAAATCGTTTCTTTAGAATGTCCCATACAATGAGATAATTATCTGTAGAGGCTTTGAGATTATAAATTGCTTTAGCCGCCTCACCAGTCAAACAAGAGCGCAAATAATAAAACCTCTATATGTTTGTTAACTTCACATTAATATTTATAATTGAATCAAAGACGTCATGGAACTCTACCCAATCCTGAAACTCACCCCCAAAGGTCGGCAAGAATATACTGGGAAGCGCTAGTCCCGTTTCCCCAGGCAGACCTTCCATGACTTTAGGCACGCTCGATTCTTTTGTATTGGTTTGCTTAAAACGTTTTTTTATTTTGGGATTGGTTTGGAAAAATAAATCTTTGAACATTTCTAAATAGTCTGTATGAGCACTTACGTCTTCATCTTTGCATAAATCAATAATTTTGAAATGTATTTGTTCATATGAATTAATTATATCGGAATTAGCATCTAAACGATCTTTTAATTCTGTTAATTAGTCATTAGTAATTATTTCCCTATCATGCAAATTTTGAAAAACATTATTAAGTCTTGTAGACGCACCTTTAACCTGGCTCTTTGCGCAACTAAATTCTTTAATGACTCCATTATTTAATCAAATAGAAGCGAAATGAAAAGGAATTGATATGTAATTATATGGAAACTGCACTTACTTGTTTAGTAAACGAAGTCTTGCTGGTACTGCTACCGATTGTAAGACCAATATTTTATGAAACTTTATACTGCTGTACGCTGGATGCAGCTCAAGGACCAATGTTTTGAACGTTTTGAATCGAAAGGGACTAATTTATTTTAACCCTCTTTCCACTGTTGTGTGACATTTAATGCAAATTAACCTTTGTTTTAATAAATAACTTGAAGAACCTTTAATAATTATATATTTTCACAGTAAACTGAAAAACACTACATTTCAAAAAGAATGTTATGCAAAATATATGCCTTGTTTTTACTTCTACTACCTAAGTTATACTAAAATACATTTCAAACGAATGCTACTCTTTGTTTTAACAGAAGGGGTACAGGTACGGAATGCGATGACTAATGGGATAAGCTAATGTTTAACCGCATTCCTTTCTACACTTTCATATTTACAAAGTTTCCTAGAAAATTGTTTGACAACGCAAACAATCTGAATGGGCTTCTACATTGCTCTAGTTTCATACCATTGATAGAATAAGTATCTTCTTCTTCGCTTAACTTATAAATGTCACATAGAATTGATAGTAAAAAAGGCGGTAATGTTGGCAAATTCATTCTAAATTAGCTTGGTATCAATTCTATTACAGCAATATTTAGAAATTTTATTTGCTTTATCTGCTTTCAAAATTGTATAAACATAACGTAGGTACAACGTAATTTGTAAGCCCCTCCAGAGCTTGTGACGTTTTAGTCCTTACTGAACGGCAGAAGAGGAATTTAAGAACTTGCGTTCTACCCGGTAGTAGCCCTTAGTCGTGAGGGGTGGTTCTTCGTGTTGTCTGTAATCCCGATTCGGACAGCCGGAATGACGTGGAAAAGGTTTTCTTGCGATGGACGTTGTTTACACTAGAAGACGTCGCTCGAACTTCGGTCTCGAAATGAACTTTTATTTACTGTTCGGTTTGGTCAACGGCGGAATTGAAAGGTCAGGTTGTTATACTAATTTATTGACAAAAATAAATAAATAATTTCCACAGTATAA
>JAHWXV010490326.1:0-10020 GCA_024586415.1 Phrixothrix hirtus | reverse complement strand
GAACTAACCTCACCCCGACCCGAACTCCGCAACTATTTTTGAGCTGTCGTGCACTGTATGCAATTCGGTCCATTTGTCTCAAATGACCGTAGCAACGTATAATGGAAGTAGAGCGCATGTGAAAATAAACGGAACCATCAGTAAGTATTTGAAATTGATCAAGGTATGATGTCTCTGTGGTTATTTTTTTTTATAGATAAATGTGTGAGAGATATAAGCAAGGAAATGCGTGTAATACATTTAAGGGACAAAATTGTGAAGGTATTGATGAATGTAGCTGATTCAGCTCTAGTAGCTAAGAGCGTGAATTACATGCAGTAGATGCTAAATAAACTTGAAAAAGCGCGTGACCACATGGATTTGAAAATTAATGTTAGTAAAATGATGTTCGATAAGCAAGATGGCGAGGAAGTATCACTGATATTTTTGGATAGACAATAGCGTAAGTAAACAGGTACATGTACCTTGATAGAGTGTTTGCAAGTGATAAACGAGTGAATGGTCAAATTGAACGAAAGGTAAACGCAGGAAGGAACGTAATTGAAAGAATTTGGTCAACAACCGAACAGGAACAGCTTAATGTGGATTCCGACGGTTCTGTATGATAATGAGACCATGTAAGTAAAATAAACGTGGGTAGCATGAGGTACTTGGGAATTGCGTATGACAAAGCAAACTTGATAGGCTACAGAATGAATGGGCAAAAATGAATGTGCTGTGAAAATGTTACTATCTGATCTATATGAGAAGAACACGTTAAGAGGATTTACTCGTATAGAAAGAATCATAAATGAACATTAACAAAAAGGCTATATGAAGAAAAGTGAACAAATATCAAAGAAGCGCGGACTGGTGAAAGGGTGATTAAATGTAATTAAAGAAATTTCAAGAGAACATCAGATATACAGCGCAAAAGATTGGAAGAGCTTGCCACACTCTATCTATGAATCTGGTAAAAGCAAAAGAAGTGCACAAGAACGAAAAAGAACGGACAACAATAACATGTGCTAAGAAGTAAAATAGGGAGCATTTTGTAGGTTGAGGCTTTAGAGATATGGTTGGAAGATGAATACTTTGATATAGGATTGGGGTCAAGTTTTGCCTACCCCATTAAAGAAACGACGTGATAGCATTAATTAAAAGACTTAAGAAGATACGCCAATTAATGCTAAAACTGTGTATCGCTCCCCCACTTAATTTTTTACATCTCTCATCCCTCTGTCAACAAACTAAATATTAATATGGTACTCCCACCGCACACTTCCGTTTAAAAATGCAAAAACAAAAATTAGTTGCGTTTACCATCTGTTAACAATTGAGACTTATTACAGTAAACCAAATTACAAATCTTTACTTTGTGATAAAACGGTTTTTAAAGATTCTGTTATAATTTCAAAGGATGTAAGTACAATGATACAATGCTTATCAGGTAGGTACCCATATTTTACGACCCAAAAGGATTAAGTACCCTCACAAAGGAGATCTTTTTGCATTTTAATTAAACATAAGGTAATAGAATATTAATTCTTATTTGTAGAACTAATGCAAAGATGAAATTGCTTTGATTTAATTAATTATATAAAAATGGATATCATTTTTAAAATGCTTATATTTTCCAATTCCCATGATACCCAAAATTAGTTAATTAAAAAATTATTAAGTAGTTCACCTTGTTAAAAAATTTGGCCTTCAATTACCTGGAGAAAAAATAAAATCGAGATTACATTTGAATCGTTCTTGTGTTTGTGATTCGAACGCAAAAAGTTAAAGTGAAGTTCTATCCTTCAAATTAAAGGATTTTTTTTATAATACTTTTGGAATATTTTTGCATAGTTTAAATATAATACTTAATATAATACAACTTATTTAGTTTATGTGCTTTCATTATAAATTTATAACATAATCTGCTTTATTTGGAAGTCTGAATGCTGATATCCACTTAACCAACAGAAAGACCTTTAATAATTTTAACAATATATTTAGGATTTAAAGACTTAAAATATTTTATGGGGATCTAGTTATATACTTTTAGTTAGTTCCAAGAGACAATTTTTCATCGATATAGTTCTGTTGAATATAAAGAAATTCTAATGTTATTTATTCTGCATTTCCTTATTAAGTTATCCACAAATACCTCTTCCAGTGGTAAACTATTTTCTAATTTAAAAATTTCTGCAATGCTTAAAATTGGTAAAATTGTTAACAATATTTCTTTTTCAAATTTTTAGTAAAATTTTAAAAACAAATTTTTTTAATATTCGTGTAATAAATGAATGTGCATTACTTTCCTTTGACAAAATATTGTAAGTTCTAGGAATTGCCTTGCATTTAATTATAAAAATAGGACTTCTACCTTGATTGTTTTAATTTTTAATTTTTAACAACTGTTATGGTGCAGAAAACTGCCATTAAAAGTAAAAAATAATTTGGAAATAGTATAAAAAGACGTTGAATTTAACTTAAACCCTTGTTTCCATAATTGTTCTCTTAAATCTAATATTACTTCTAATGTAATTAAAAATTATTTAATTGGAAATGTTTAGGGTAAAATGTTAAAGAGACGCTCAAAGCACAATAACTTAATAATTATGGTATTTTAAAAGAATTTAATGTGATTCAATACTAAATCAAACAGAGACGCTCAAAGCACAATAATTTAATAATTATGGTATTTTAAAACAATTTAATGTGATTTAATACTAAATCAAACACATGAATTGAAAAGTGTAATGGTTGTCAAAATTCTTCACTATTTCCATCTTCAAATTCTGCTTTCATAAACATCAACTAATAATTAGCAGTATACAATTAAATCACTTAAACTGCACAAAATCAGATTAGTTGAAAAGTAACTTTTTTCTATAAATATAACTAAATAGTTGATTTATTTTAAAAAGTTACTTTTCGTTGAAATAGTTTACCAGTCCGAATACTGTAAACATAACTGTTCCGTTCATTATTAGTTGAACGTAAACAACGAATAGATAATACTAAGGAATCACCTCTATCAAACTTATGGTATGCGTATGTGTATGTCCAGTTTTTAAGCACTGTCTGTGATAGACGTCATTATGGTCAGTAGATAGTTGAAGTGTTAGGTCGTGGAAGCTTTTATTAACTGTGTGTAATTTTGAGCATATTTATTTATAATTAAGTGGAAATCATGGGTAGATGTGTCACTTACGTTGCACTAATACAAGTGTTAAAAAATTACCGGGATCATCGTTTCACAGGTATGTTTTTATATTGGTGATTGTTACGTTACCGAATAATATCGTTAATTTTTGCCTATATTTGACAATTAAAAATGTTTTGAATTTATTTGCTTACTGCGTACATGTAATAAAGTATATTGATGTATTTTTCATAATGTTTAATTGGTTACATTTAACATAAAAACTATTTAAAGTTAAAATTTTCTTACCGCGTAATATTTGTTTATGTGCTCATCATAGGCGTGCATATTTTAATTTGTTGCGATATATTAATAATTTGAAGTACGCACGCCAATGATAGATTAGTAAACAGAGATTTGACGTTCTTAACACACGCGTACAACATGCTAACGCCGCGATCATTGTCAGTGAATTTGGATACGACCGTATGTGTTTAGGGCCCTTCCTTAGCATTCTTTGTTCATTGAACGTAAATAAATGTTTATAGTTGCTGTTTTCATGGGGAATATTCAGTTGAATTGCTGTAATTAGGTGACGTCAGCGTTAACCAATTTTATCTACGTAAGTTTTTAATGCTTCTTAACGCTGTTTGTGGACGTCTGTTGAAACTGAGATTTGAAATCTCAATTCCAATTTGATAGTGATGACATCTATATTTTATTTCCATTTTTGAATACGCACATTACGCATACGATGCTCACTTTGTCTTAAGGTTTTTCAAGTTTGTTAAATTATATTATCTTAACAAATATTTTTCGCGCTTCTGACCTATTTTTCTACATTTACCGGCTATGTTGATTGTCACTTTCTGATATAATTCCCGAACTGTTACGATTGTCATGGTAACGTCACGATTATACTGCATAACAAGTACGTTATGGTTCATAACTGTGCTAGTACTGTTATGAAACGGTGTAAAGATTTGATTATCGTATTTTCGTAATTAGGCGATAGTTGTCGTCAGCGCAAAAATAGTGTACGACGCACGATCGTTAAGTGCCTTAGTACAATAGGTCTCAAAAATTAGCAAAACTCGACCCTTCGGGTCTCATTTTTCTAACTTTTTCTCAACCTGTTATAAGGCACTTACTGATCTTGTATCCTAATCTTGTATCCTATTACATTACAACGAAATTACAAAAAATTTTTTTTAATTAGGAAAAGTTTACTTACATTGCGGTTGACTTAAATTTAAAACTTTTAGAACGATTCGAATTTATTAAATTAGTTTTGAAATTTATAGCAAAAATGATTTAAAAATATTAGTTTAAAATTTTTTAACAATGTTTTTTGATGAAGACAGTTAATGGTTTATTTTCACTCATAGAGTCTTACTTATACTCTAATTAAATTTATCAATTTTATCTGAGCTGTTAATACTTCAGTAAATATTTGAAATATAAATTTAAATAAGATATCTACAAGGTCTATTTCATAATGCGTTAGCCTAGCATATATTTAGATGCGTTCTGGCATCACTGCACGTAATATTGTGTTACCAATCCTTTTGTTTGTTTACTATGAAATTTTCAATTCAGTTATTATTTGTTGATTAACAATAGGTATATTAGCATGTGTCTCAAAATATCTAAAAATTTGGATGGCTTAGGTAGAAACACACATAACCAGGTCGTGTCAAACCCGAAGGACGGCCATTACTCCGTGAAAAATTGCACAATGAATTTAAATGGGCTCCATTAACCTAGCGGCACCACGACTGAATTTCCTATTCAAACTCTAGCGCCAAACCTACTACGGCTAGCGCCAGCTAGAGCCATCAAAGCCAGAGTTATAAAAAAATTAAAGTTTGGTGCCGCTAGGTTAATGTTTTTTTGCCATAGCAACTAATATCATTGAAACTCTAGCGTCAAGTTATATTGACCTAGCGCCACCAATTTAAGAGCTAGCGCCAGAACGGTTTCCAAGATAAAGTCAATTGACGAAAAAGAGAAAACTTACGCCATGGATGAATTTTGCCAAAATATTTTGCATACATATTCGCTTGAGCTAGCGCCAACTAGCGCCGTCAAAATAAGAGCTAGCGTCACAATGGTTTCCGAAATAAAGATAATTAAAGAAAGAAGGAAGATTTACGCCATAGTTGAAATTTACCGAAATATTTTGCACACATATTCTTCTGAGCTAGCGCTGTCAAAATAAGAGCTAGCACCGCAATGGTTTCCGAGATAAAGCCCATTAAAGAAAAAGGAAAAAGTTCGCCATGGTTGAATTTTGCCGAAATATTTTGCATACATATTCGGTTGAGCTGGCGCCAGCTACTGGCGTCAAAATAAGAGCTAGCGCCACAATGGTTTCCGAGATAAAGATAATTGAAGAAAGAAGGAAAATTTACGCCATAGTTGAAATTTGACGAAATATTTTGCACACATATTCTTCTGAGCTAGCGCCGTCAAAATAAGAGCTAGCGTCACAATGATTTCCGAGATAAAGCCAACTGAAGAAAAAGGAAAAAGTTCGCCATGATTGAATTTTGCCGAAATATTTTACATACGCCTTCTTTTGAACTAGTGCCGTTAAAATAAGAGCTAGCCCCACAATGGTCCCCGAGATAAAGCTAATCGAAGGAAACGAAAAAAGATAGGCATGGTTGAATTTTGCCGAAATATTTTGCATACATATTCTTCTGAGCTAGCGCCAGCTAATGCCGTTAAAATAAGAGTTAGCGCCACTACCGCATCAGAGATAACGCCAAGGCCACTTGTTGTGGCGAATTTAGTTATGAATCTGCATCACCGTGTGCCTCTTCTAACTTATTGCAGTATTTAACAGACTCTCTTACATCTTAATAAATTAAAAAACATGATTTAATATATAAAGCGTTGCAATTTTAAGAGGATTTCTATTCGATCGTGTACCGTAAAGTGGCTGGGATCTGTCCAGAAGTCGCGGGTTCGAACACCGCCCGTGGGAAATTTTTTTAAAAATGCAACTACTGTAAATATCTCATACTTCTTCGCATTTAACTAAGCTTCTGTCGATAATTAGCTAGTTTGAACCGTATAATTTAATTTATACACTACCTTTTCAATATAAATAATTTATATTGAAATTTCTCATTTGCTAGCTCTCATTTTAACGAAGCTAGTTCAAAAAAACATGCATGTAAAATATTTCGGCAAAATTCAACCATGGCGAACCTATTCTTTTTCTTCAATTGGCTTTATCTCGGAAACCATTGTGGCGCTAGCTCTTATTTTAACGGCGCTAGCTGGCGCTAGCTCTAAAGAATATGTATGCACAATATTTCGACAAAATTCAACCATGGCGAACTTTTTCTTTTTCTTCAATTGGCTTTATCTCGGAAACCATTGTGGCGCTAGCTTTTATTTTGACGGCGCTAGCTCAGAAGAATATGTGTGAAAAATATTTCGGCAAATTTCAACTATGGCGTAAATTTTCCTTCTTTCTTCAATTACCTTTATTTCGGAAACCATTGTGACGATAGCTCTTATTTTAACGGCGCTAGCTTAAGCGAATATGTATGCAAAATATTTCGGCAAAATTCATCCATGGCGAACTTTTTCCTTTTTCTTCAATTGGCTTTATCTTGGAAACCATTGTGGCGCTAGCTCTTATTTTAGCGGCGCTAGCTCTAAAGAATATGCATGCAAAATATTGCGACAAAATTGAACCATGGCGAACTTTTTGCTTTTTCTTCAATTGACCTTATCTCGGAAACGGTAGTGGCGCTAGCTCTTATTTTAACGGCACTAGCTGGCGCTAGCTCTAAAGAATATGTATGCAAAATATTTCTACAAAATTCAACCATGGCGAACTTTTTTCTTTTTCTTCAATTGGCTTTATCTCGGAAACCATTGTGGTGCTAGCTCTTATTTTGACGGCGCTAGCTCAGAAGAATATGTGTGCAAAATATTTCGACAAAATTCAACCATGGCGAACATTTTCCTTTTTCTTTAATTGGCTTTATCCCGGAAACCATTGCGGTGCTAGCTCTTATTTTGACGGCGCTAGCTCTAAAGAATATGTATGCACAATATTTCGACAAAATTCAACCATGGCGAACTTTTTTCTTTTTCTTCAATTGGCTTTATCTCGGAAACCATTGTGGTGCTAGCTCTTATTTTGACGGCGCTATATCAGAAGAATATGTGTGAAAAATATTTCGACAAAATTCAACCATGGCGAACTTTTTCCTATTTCTTTAATTGGCTTTATCTCGGAAACCATTGTGGTTTTAGCTCTTATTTGGACGGCGCTAGCTCAGAAGAATATGTGTGCAAAATATTTCGGCAAAATTCAACCATGGCGTAAGTTTTCTCTTTTTCTTCAATTGACTTTATCTCGGAAACCGTTCTGGCGCTAGCTCTTAAATTGGAGGCGCTAGCTGGCGTTAGGTCAATATAACTTGGCGCTAGAGTTTCAATGATATTAGTTGCTATGGCAAAAGGCATTAAGCTAGCGGCACCAAAGTTTAATTGTTTATAACTACAAATATTTTGGAGCTAGCTCTGGCTTTGATGGTGCTAGCTGGCGCTAGCCGTAATAGGTTTGGCGCTAGAGTTTGAATAGGAAATTCAGTCGTGGTGCCGCTAGTTTAATGGAGCCATTTAATTGGGGTTGTTCACATATACCCCTGTCGTGGCCGTGTACCGTCTCCGGGTCATGTCAGGACCGTGCCAGAATAGTTTCGTTTACTTTTTAACTGTGACAGTCCGGGATACAGAGGAAAGCGTGTTTTAACATTTTTACTTTATGATATTTATATTTATATATTTTTTCAAAGAAAGTATTTAAAATTATTAAGGTAAATTATTCGATCTTTTTGTATGGGACAACCGATTGTGCACGGTCGTGACACGGACGGGCTCTGGATGTGTGTGGTTACTAGATCACCGGACCGAGACACGGCCGTGTGACGGTTGTGTTCCGGTTCTGGCACGGCCCGGTATGGTGTGTTTCTATCTTTATACCGCAATGCTACCTCGTCATATAGTTCTACAAAGAACTAGCGCGCACAACCGTGAAAGATATTGCACATGAGAGTCGGCCGGTTGAAGTGCTCTTGAAATAATTTTCCTGATCGAAAAGGAAGTATCCGGGGAAGGAAACTAGGAAATTAGAGCTTTCAAAGAGCAATACTCGTCATTTTTTTCACGACCATAATACACGAGTAATACGACAATGAAGGGCTTTCCAGCGTTCTTCGCCGGTTTTAATAAATTTTGGATATGTTATAGAGCATCAAATTGTAAGCTTTATGTATTTTTTAGTTGCCGTAAACCTTTTTGAAGGGTGATACTGACCTTCAAATTTTGGTAAATATTAGTTTTTATTTTTTTTATTCAAAACCTGAGATATTATAAAATTCCAAAGGTATAAAAGTTTTGGTATTTTCAGGTGTATCAAACGGTACAACTGTTTTTGTAAAATTTCTTTAAATATACCAAAAAAATTTTACCAAGCCTTTGTTGTTTCTTATTGAAGTCAAAAATTATAAAGTTGAAAATTTTTTTTGTTTCAAGAAGTTTATTGCATTGTCAATATTTAAAAAAAATCTGATGTGAGACAACACAGACTTTCTCTTACGTATATAGATGTGCAAATAGCATCCACAAATGATTAAATTATTATTTACGTTTATTGTGGGAACGATAATTATCGGTTACCCATCCAATTAACTTGCGATGCAAAACACTGCTGAACTCCGGAGGTTCAACAAATTTTCTCAAAGAAATTGATTAGATCGGGTCGAAGAGCATTATAGGTGTATGAAACGTAGTAAGTTTAAATAATTCGTTAGAGGCCCTTTCGGGAAAATCGAAAAAAAGCTTAAAAATCGCAAGAATAAAGTGGCATTTCCGGTGATTCGATTTTAATAGAATTCTTAAAAGGACGTGACATGTAGGTAGTAAACTGAAATATAAAGTTTGACTTTCCTTCAACGTTTAGTTTTCGAGTTACATTGGCCGCATAGGTACATACAAACACAGATGAATTTCTAAAAACATGTTTTTCGGACTCGGGATACCTGAAACCGTGTATTTTCGCTAAAATCTGAATATCAAAAATTTTGACGAGAAGGACTTTATACTATATTTAATATAGATAAGAGAAAGTAAAGACAACGTTTCGTTTAAAAATAAAGCTTCGTCAGTTTTAGTTTCTAACATATTCAAATTTTGAAGAGAGTGTAGAATGGTAATAACATATTAATTAATTATTAAATCTCCAATATGTTTGAATAATAAAATTGTTAATTTAAAATTTTAAAATAATAAATATCGAATACTTAGAATACTACATATACTACGTTAAAAGCTTTAAGTTTAAATTTTATAATTGTATTTCGCAAGTAATACGAAATATTTTATTTGTAATTCTATAAATAAATATTTCTATGAAAACTAAAGCTTAACGGTTTTGGGATTTTATTTTGTAAAATTGTCCTTTTAAAGGGATATAAAAGTAATAGGGCAAAGCTGATTCTAGATAGGAAGTGGATTCCAAGATGGCCGGCAGAGTGTCTGAAGGGGCGTAGTCCTAGGTGTTGAAGTATGACGAAACCCCGGGTGCAGAAATGGGGCCCCCGGACTCTGCCCCAGCGGTAGACAGGGGCCCCAAGATGGCCGCCAGAGTTAGTTGAGGGGTACAGCCCTAGGTGCAGGCTCAGCCACGTGGGGGGCGCTTAAGTCATATGACAAGATGTCTGACAGAGAATGGGGCCCAAGATGGCTGCCGAAGAGTGGAGCTCAAGATCGCGCGTAGGGCATAGCGCTAGCTAATGGATTGGGGCAAAGTTGCCAACCTAAATCTAGTTCCAAAATGGCGTCGGATCTATTACCAACCTAAATCTAGTTCCAAC
>JAHWXV010490253.1:0-10113 GCA_024586415.1 Phrixothrix hirtus | reverse complement strand
ACTGCTTTAATAATTTTAAGCTTAACTTATTGCAATGGCGAGCTACTATCTCACCTTGTGAATACATTCCCCAGGTAAATTTGATTTTCCCGAAAAACATTCTTTTATGAAAGTTGTCAGGATTCTTTTTGCTCAGACCTTAGAGGTTTGATGCTTTTATAAAAGCGGCGGTTGTCATGAAAACGTGATGGATTTGTTAATTATGAATTAGTTGTAATTTATTAATTTTACCTTGTTTCTCAATTTTCAAATTTCAGTTCTTGTAATACAAACTTTTCGACAATATGATCCCAATAAAGATTGAATTGTAATTAAAATAAATGTATTGAAATTTAAATGTCGCATCAAGTTTGTATTTTTTGAGAGAGAACAAAAAAATATTAATATAGATATTTATTTTTAGAATTTTGACAATTCGATTGGAACGTTTAAATAGTCGATTTTGTTCGACATTTTTGGTGATATTGACTGGTTCTAGTGGTTCCCTTGGTAAAGTACGCGCGGCCTTTATATGGGCGATGTGAAATAATTGAAAAGGTGGCGTCGATCCGTGAAAATGCGAGCGAGCCCATAAGCTTGTTGTAGCAGATTAGTGATTGGAGTTAGCAACGTGATTTGCGCAGTCGTGAGTGTGTATCCGGGCCCGCAAATAACCACCAAGTGGGAATTGAAGAGCTCCCTTTTTATAGACTCTGTCAATTATGGACCCTACTGGTATAGATCCAGGATCGGAACAAGCTTATTCCCTAATGCAGCATCTATAACCACCCCCACCTGGGTGCTGTAAGACCAGGTATTTTTAGAGTGTAGGTAAAAGGAGATAATTCTCTCTTACTCACCACTAGGCGTTTTTGAAGCCTATAGCATTCACAAACCCCTCCCGGTGCTACATGCTCTCTTCTTGGTAGCACTTAGTTCCTTACCACGAAAATAAGGAAGCCCTGTCTGAAATATAAAACTTAGCTTTCGTATTAACAACCGAGTGAAACTTAGTCAATGGAGGATGTTGCCGTCCCCACCATACTTGTTCGTTTTATCGATCTGTTAGATCGTCGATCTTGACTACGTTTAATTGGCGACCTAGTGTAGTTGAATTTAGTTGTAAAACCTATTGATTCATTCCTATGCGGAACGATTGCGCTGAATATTGGTCGAAAAATTTGTGACATTTTTATTTCGCAACTAATTTCATTATATTGTCAAACGTCTTCCCAGTTATTTGTTTTATTTTAAATATTAAGTTAGCAGTAAGATCCTTATAGAATTGGGAGCCGGTCTGAATGGTACATACGTGAGGACTTAAAGTGGGACTTGTTCCTATCATTGGATTACCTAGAAGGTTACGGGTAAATAAACGCTAGCAACAAGTTCTGTCTCACTAGTTGACGCCGGTTGACGGTATCCTTTATCGCGAGCAGAGTCAACCGCGCCCCAATCAACGTGTGTAACGCGAACCCCAGAACTAACTTCATCGGAATTGTCAACAGCGATTTCTGTCAATGTTTCGAGCCCTCTTAGCACCGCAGTTGCCTAGCCGCGCTCGCTGTTAGCGTTGCGTCCGTAGATCAAGGACGTGGTCCGACCTAGTGCCTATTTGGACCGTGGCAAAGTTCGTTGGCATCAACCACCCGAACTATTACGAATCAATATTTTAATAGATTTATCGTCCAGTTTGCACATATGATATTAAGTTAAGCAATGTTCTACTAGACTTTGTAGCTGGTATTTATCAGTCTTCTGAAGTTTGGTTCTGGTACGGATCTTTATGCAATTTTTTCCATTATTTCTGTTTATCGTCACACATCGACGCCACATGACAGTTTTTTTGTGGCTTTTATATAAAATATTTCGATCTTTCTCAGAAGCGAGAGGAATAGTTACGTTAGCTACTACGAAACACAGCATGCTGTATGTTTTAAAATGTCTTTACTATGATTTCCTACCAGCTGTGATGAATACTAACCACATTTTTCTGAGTACAGAATCGACAATAATTGTTATCACCATCCCGTAATAGTGTTAGCTATCTAACGCAAGTCTTTAGTAATAGTTAGTTAATGCATCGTGTAGATTTTCTAGGGTATCCATCGCGATTTTAATAAATAATAATTAACAAAGGCATATTGATATCTCTTTGGGCTTTGTAGATTTAATTGTACCAATTTTTATTACCACAGAAACTAACAAGTTAAAATTTGGCTAGGAAATGTTAATGCGTTGCTGCATAATAACATTTCAAAGAAATGGTGCTGGCCAAATTATGAAAAGCGATAAAATTGGGCATTAATCAAACTTCAAGTAAGCGTTTTTAGAAGAGTTAAGTGGTAAAGAGATTTACAAAGACGTGTTTAAACCATTTGCTAGTCTTTGCCCTTTGTATGCAATCATAAAGATGGGGTTGTATCCTTCAAGAAAGATAAGGTGGTATAAGATGGCGTGAGATTTGGAAGAAGGATTTCTGTGTCCAATCCATGATCCTATCAGATTGCCTAATTGGGATAAAACATGTATTTGAAACGCCAAAAATTGCATATGAGCGTGAACATCACATAATTAGTTCACTTCCAGTTAGATATGGAAAATGTGTGTAGAATGAATTTCAAAATGTTTATATGTGGATCAAAAGCGACCAGGAGTGGAAGTATCGCATTCCATCTGTACCCAAATTGACAAAGATGGTAATTAATTGAACCACGTTACTACTATGCGTGAAACCTGGTTACATTTCTCTAACCCAGTGATAAAATAATAAGCCTTAAGAGGTTTTTGATGTAGAAATCTGACGGTAAAAGTCTTGCTTCAGTTTTTTGAGATTATTTTGGAGTAATCGTAGTTAATTACTGGGAAAAAAGGGGAAATACTATTCTATTTTAATAAACAACTTTTCGAGAAACAATTATGGAAAACATACGTGGTAAATTGATCAAGTAGTGTACTATAATGAATACGATCCATAATTTAAATTTTAAACGATTTAAACATCCCCCTTATTCGCCATTTCTGGCTCCTCGCACTATTAGTTGTACCATTAAATAAAAATATGTTCAAAAAGGACTACATTTTCTTTGAACGACGAAACAATAGAAGATGTAGAGTGTTGGTTAGCAGGGCAAGAAGAAAACTTTCTCTAAGAAGTCTGTTCCTTTAAAAGGGGAATACATTAAATAAAAGAATATCTTTATTTTCAAATTCTTTCTATTTCTATATTATAATAGAAGTTTGTCAATACGCCCTCATATTTATCTTAATTTCAATTTAATTAAGTAATTTATCACTATCATATTGATTTGCAAATTGATAGATTTCAATAATATTAATTACCGATCATTGCGTAGTGGTTAGTTGTAACTCTGAATATCTTTGATTACTGCATAGTAACTAAAGTGTTATAATAATATTGATATCCAAAATTGAACGCTTTGAATGTTACATAAACCAATATGGGAGTGATTTTTAAGCATTTTTGCTGATGATTTTATATCTGTTTTTCAAATTTTCCCACCGGGTAAGGTTTTTGAGTAAAACGCGTTCGAAATTGCTAAAATTAGAATTTCTAAGTAATAATATAGGTATATAGTATAACTAACTTATTTACAAAGCATATGTCTATTCGACTTCCGCTTTTGTCAATTATTGGTTCGTCTCTTTTAAGGCCCCAGCAGTAGTCCGCAAGCATGATTTAGTTCCATTTACCCTTGTAGTGTCATTCAATTTAGGAGATATCTTGGTGAAATCCCATAACATGTTCATCGCTCATATCATCAAAATTTCTTGGAAAAACTACAGAACTAAATGGATAAAATCAATCCTCAGGGACGTTTCTGCTCTTAAATCTTTGCAGCTTGTAGTTTTCAGCTTTTGCATTCGCAAGGCAGTTTGTTACTACAATTTTGAAGGACTGTCAAGCATATGCCTCTCTTTCATTTAAGGTATTATCGAAACTGGTATCTTTCATTCGTTCCCTAATTCGAGGCCGCACAAAATCCCCTTTTTTATTTTAACTTGGCTTAGTCTGGGAAATCTTCTTTGTAAATGAAGGAAACCTTCACCATCTTTGTTCATCGCCTTAACGAAGCATTTCAATTCCAATTTGATATAAAGAGGTGGCAGCAGAATTTTTTCTGAATTATCAAGAGGCTCACAAATAATATTCTTAGATTCAGGAGTAGTGTTACTCCTTCTTAGTCATCGCGACTTAATATAATGATTTTTTTCTATCGTTATTATTTCGCTCGTACAGAAAGCAACAAAACCCCATGTACTCCAACTGCAAACTCACCAATCGGGTTGCAACTTCTAAACCCGCACAAATTTCCTATTGAAATCTTTGGTAGTCTGCTTTGTAGATTCATGCTTTCATAAGACTCCATATTGACTGTAAGAATAATAGGGATAGAAGCATATTCATTCCCATTACGAAGGATAACAGATTTAAGACTCGTTTTCGAGGAGTCTAAAAAGAGTCTCCATTGTTCTGGATTATGATGCTGGACTATTGCCTACAGTAAAGCATTGACATTGTTACGGAATACCAGGTCATCTTGTTTTGAAAGTAAGTGCTGCGGTTCTTCCTGCTTACCACGGAACGTGCATATTCTTGTCCTTTTGCGTAATAAATTGCATCACTTGAGCCTTAAAGTGAACAGTTCTGTTTGACTTTTTGACAAATTCAGCTCACAAACTAGGTTGTTAAATCTGATTGACTTATTTCATGCGGCTCCTGGGACATGTCAACAAAATTAGCATCCATTTACCTGTGATCTTGATTCTAGATGTCATCTAGTAAATCATTCCTAAGATATATTTACATCTTAACAGGAAACAGAGAGGAGGGACACGCAGAATATAGATGAAATGAATAATTTGTAAGCTTAAACATTTAGCAGGAATCAAGTTAGAAGTAGGCTTAAACAATGTATTTTAAATATATATGGATAATCACTAGAAAAGGAAAATATTAAAAACCAAATTTTATAATACGAATTGAAAGATCATATCATAGTTCGAATATGTAGACCTTAGATTACAAATTATGAAAACTAACGAAAGCGCGCCAACACAAGACGCAATAATTAAAAGGCAACAAATTAAAATCAGGAAAAACTTTGTGTCATTTTTTGTGTAATGAACGTATATTATTAATCAAAAGACCCAAAATTAAGATAAAAAATAGAAAAACACAGATGGCCAAAATTATAAATTAATTTAAAGAAAGAACGAATGTGTTAAACTTTAAATTCAAATTAAATTAAGTAGATATTATAAAATAATAATTTTATGTAATACACAATTTATAAGTATTGTAAAAATAGTAACTAGCAAAAAAGCCGTACTTTAAACCACTGCGTCATAAAACGTCACAACTCAAATATGTATATAAAATATGTAATCTGTAGAACTAAACGAGTCGTAAATCTGAGTTGTTACTTTAATCACGGCGACCCCCTTTCAAGGTCTGAAGTCTATCAAATAGGGTGGTTGAGGTCGATCATCCCCTTAAGAGAATCTTCAAAGCGTCTAGGGGAGTTAATAAACACCCCTTGAAAGTTCTAAGCCTTTTTGGTCTTCAGAGTGGTTGAGGATGGCTATTCCTTTCAAAGGTGAATTAGTTCTTTATAAGGCGCAAAGTTGCGGACACTAACTGCTCTCCGAAACACTTATAGTTAAGAGAGGTTTAGATATTTTACTTTAGTTCTTGAATTACTTGATATGCCATCAATTTTAGTTGTAGAAAAATAGTAGTCTGAAGAATTTTCACTTCTCTTTCTCCAAATCATTGGAACTGCAAACGGTATAACACGATTCTCCATTTAGACAGCTAGTGAGCTGGGAAACATATGTTAAACAGCAGATATGTGAGGCTGAAACCTTATCCTGATCCCCAACTTATACCGGAATATCATAGCATTTTTGATGAGTGGGATTGTATTCCTTATTTGAGGCTACTTTACTACACATGTAAATACAATTACATCACATTGTAATGTTAAAAAATAAATTGTCAAAGCTTGGGTAGTTCACTTATTTACTTAGTTATACTGTCATAAAGGTCATAAGAGCATAGATATGAACATAACAAACGACAACAAAGAAACGAACAGGTTACAACATAACGCGTAATTCCCAGGCTCGGGTAAAATTCTAAAATACACATTGCCGGGTAACCCTGTCATCCAGTTAGTCTCCGAAATCAGATTTATCTAGACTAGTATGTACCTTAATTCTCAGCTATAGTAATGAGCTATATCAGTATGAACGTGTTTTTCCAAAATTCCTGCCAAAATAAGTAGTTTATATATCCAAAATAAACGGTAGAAGAGGGAGATGGCTATATAAAATAGTAAGAAGATTTTCTACTTTAAACAATCTTTCATAGGTAACACAACCTCATAGTCTCTTTAAAACAGTTACAAATGTTTCTCAAACCTGTTCAAATTAATACATGAAGCTATTTAAAGCAGCATATTACAATGATGCATTAACTACATTAGACTATTATTGATTTAATTTTTTTCTTAATTTTTGTAGACCCTGAATTAAAAGTTACAAATTATTACTATTTTGCCTACTCTCAAAACATATAAAAGTTTAAATTATAAAAATAAATAATTAGCAGACTACAAATTCAAACGATTAGGTGATTATATAGGGCCGGATGTGAGGTATTACGTTTTTTAAAACACTTTAACGCAGACGTTTTTGAACGAATTCGAATTTTCAATATTTCTAACGGTTACATATGCGATGTATGTCCACAGACTAAGCCTCAATTGTACTTCCTGCCGCTCCCAAATGTAGTTACGCTATGCACGGTATTTGCCCTGATCCAGTGAGGAGGAGTTGACGGCATTTCGGATTAGTTAAATGCTGTGTACACTTTGTGGTGCTTGTTTGAATGGCAAAGTTGATTTAAAGTTCTACCGATTGTGAGGTTAGGTCTGTAATTAGTCTCTTCAATGCAATTAAAAACTAGTTACGTTCATCAGAAAATCTGTGAGGTGGTCGGAGAAAATGTGATGAATGATTCAGTGGTAAGGAGATGGGTTAGACCGCTCAATGAAGGACGTAATAAGGTGCACGATGATGAATGCAGTGGGCGTTCATCTTTAGTTAGTAAATAAACTAGTTCGGGCAGTTAGAGAAAATATTAAATCCAACCGTACATTTACAATTTCTGCTCAGTCTATGGATTTTCCAAAATTTCAAGATCAGTTCTTCATGAAATTGTTCATGAAAAACTGAATTTTCAGAAACTTTGTGCTCGTTGGGTGCTATCAAGGAAGTGCATTTTTGCTTCGGACATATTACAACAATAAAGCCATATAGTAACCGGGATGAGACGTGAGTTGCTTACGAATCCTCTGAATCAAAATTACAATCGATGGAGTGGAGGTACACTTTCTCACAAATAAGAACAAAAGTCAATCCAATCGAAAAATCACGTGCATAGCGTTTCACGATAGACGGTTTCTGCTGGTGGATTTTTTACCGTAAGGTGAAATACTCGATGTAAATGTTTACTGAGAGACACTTAGGAAATTGTCGTGCAATACAAAATAAGCGCTGAGGAATGCTCACAGCGGCATTGCTTTGATTCACGAAAATACCCACTTCACACTGGGAATGCGATAAAATTGTTAGAGAACTTTGGCTGGCAACAGTTCAACCTCCCGGACTCCCTTCTTTGCGACATTATCCATGTCATAATGTTCAACAATGCTGACGAGATCAAAGAATACGTGGCCACTAGATTGGCATCACTAACGGCACCTTTTTATGTAGAGGAAACGCAAAAACTTACATAGAAAATAGGTTAAAGTTAAAAAATTTTTTACATTAAATTTTTTTACTGAATCTGTCATACTTTCCTGTCAAACGGCACTTACTTAGTGGATATACCTCGTACAATACAATTTAAAAAACACAAACTACAAGCAAAAATAAAGAAATTCAGTTCCTAAAACAACGCGACGCCATCCAAAATGTGTCCAGGCATTAATGTAGGCGTGTGGAAAAAGTGTCCATACGCCTTTCAAGTATTGCGCGTGGAACTGCTCGAATTTCTAGAGTCATGGCTTCTGAAAGAGCTTCATTTGCCCGTGGGTGTCACTATAAATCCAAGCTTTTAAGTAGCCGATAAGGAAGAATCACATGATGAAACATTCGATAATCGAGAGGCCCACTCTACATTGTCATGCTATGTTATCTTAAAAACATCATGGATTCTCTTGTGATATATGGAAAGTAGCTCCATCCTGTTGAAACCACATCATTGAGGGAAATTCAACAGTTTCTCAATTCAGGCATCAAAATTTCCCGCCCCATCACAATGTAGTGCTGTAAGTTGATGGTCATAGGGCGCGCGTTGTCTCAGAAAAAGTAGTGTCCAAATATCCCGTTGCTAGACCTTATGTGGATTATTTCACCGACCAGTATTGGCAATTTTGCTTGTTGACAGCATTCGATCAAAATGAGCTTCGTCACTTGTTATGAGAATATAGTAATCTCCAGTATTGTTTCTGTAAACGTAAATTCTCATATATAGTCATATACGTTGAGAGCTTGACCAGCATGTTTTTATACGGATGAAGGTGGAAGTTCAAGTGCAGAATTCGGCAAACTGGTTTATCTAATATGCGCAAAGCGCGATTGTGTTGTGCTGCTGAAAGGCTTTTCTATCTGAGCATCTCTCCGATCTGTCCCAGGTTTCACAGTTCCTCTCGTTCTGAAGTTGTTCAGCCAATGGACGCACCGTGTCGACCAACATTGAAGCGAGTTCAAAATTTTCGTCATGTTTGGAAATTGAAATGGCATATAGCAACGAGTTCATATTTACCATTCCAGCAAGAGCAGTCCATTCTCTCACCTAGTGTTAGAGACCTAACCTCCTTACCCGATACTTTATACGCGATAACGAGTTAGAATTCAACTTTAAATACAAGAAACGTAAAGGATAGTGGACAACCTATAAATTAAATTGTTCTAATACAATAATTTAATCTAGCTCTTAACAAATTAACTTTAGTTATCCTAATCGTTACAAAACTAATCATCGATGTATGCCCTCGAGTACTGGAAGTTATACCTACCATTGTATCTAAAAGAAATATTTAATTGAATTTTCAACTTTTAAATCTAAAATTTGCTCTACTATAAGATCTCCATAATTCAACACTGATCCATATTCTAAATTTGCCATTGCTACGAAAGGACGAAATTACTTGCGTTAACTGTTTAATTAGCTTCCCTTAAAGTATCTCATAAAACCAATAACTTTTCTAAAGCTGTCTCTATGTTTACTGCTAAGTACTTAATAGTGTGTATCAATTACATAACCTAGCTACTCGAAAAATATGTTGCAGGTTGTTCAATAATATCACCTACTGTTCAATATTTAGGAAGAAATTGTTGAATTTAATTTCTCGCTACTTTGTTTCCTTCTCTAATTTCAGCGCTAAAAAGCAACAGACATCTGTACAGTACGTAGTTTGGAAATAAACAAAACGCATGTTGCCCCAGATTTTACCTTTTTGGAAACACTCTACCTAAACACAGTCTGTTAACCGAGCATGGCTGTATTTACAAAATCGACGAAAATGGATTATAATTAAATAACAGGCCAGAAGTCACCGTAGTTACCAAAGGCTCATAAAATGTTGTATCGACAATTTTTGGAAAAAGCAAAGAATCGGTTGTTAATTCTGCAGACCTAAATTTTAAGAGGTAATGTAATAAATGTGAATTTCAAAATGGAATGCCACTTAGTTCCATTGTTTGCATGGTGGAAAATTTGCATATATTAGGCTTAATTAAACATGATACCCTCAATTGTTATAATCTCTCGAAAAAGAGTTTCTTGAATCCCGAACGTTTCTTATTACGAAGCATCTTTGTAAGTTATTGCAACAAATCAAGACATACGCTTTAATAGTCCTCAATTCAGGCTAGCTGCAGCAGCATGGTAAAGGTCGGCTGTAGTAAAAATTCTGTACCAACATATAATGCAACTGGAATTCGACCGTTCAATTCAGAAGCCAATCCGAGATATGTTCACATAACAAATCAGGAGAATGAACCACTAGTTTCTAATACTTTCACCAGTAATAATTCTCA
>JAHWXV010490245.1:0-10098 GCA_024586415.1 Phrixothrix hirtus | reverse complement strand
ACCACTGACCACGCCCACCGCCACCGTGCACACCCTAAAATAAAATGAACCATGTTTGCCTTATATCATACTTGTAAACAAAACAACCAAAACCTTTTTTTCTTTTTTCTTTTTTTTTGTAAACCCAAAAAACGTAACCAGGCCAAAGAGACAATTGCGTCTACATATGGTCATGGTCGGGTTTTAGGGTACCATATTTTTTATATTGTATCTGATACTCCACCAATAAACTTTGAAAATTGATTGATTGATTGATGAATTTCCCTAAGGTGTATAATTTCCACATCATTTAGTATATGAACTACATCACCTGCATTATTGACGACGCGCAATTCAAGGTAACTTGTTTATTCTTAATTCAATGCGCGCAATGATTATTTATGCACAAAGAGCCTACGTTTCTTTTTAAAGACAACTTGAATTTATCTAATTCTGGGATTTAAAATTTCATTGTTTTAATTTGTTTTCGCTCTATTGCAGCTGATTTTGTTCATATTAGTTTCGTTAAATTTACTCATATTTAATCATGTTGTTTTTGTATTTTAAATAATTTTCTTTCGGGGTTATTTAATATTTACCTTAATTAATATTTAGAGAGTTATACGGAGATGTATTCAATACTGGGGGTCTCAATTCCCCGAACCCAACGAAATTTTAAACACTCCCTCGCCCAAGATACTGAGGTTTCTGAAAATCTTAGGACTTATGGCATAGTTTCACAGGAAGTTGATACAATGGTTCAATAGGCCTAAATATCGGTTCGTTAACCGAACATACCTTAACAACAACAGCAACAACATGACGATAAAAACTCAAGGCACTTTTAGGCCAGTACCGTACTAGGATATCAATGGAAAGTCAGTGCAGCGCTGCCAGCAGTATAACCAAAGTCAATGTAATCACAGAAATGACAGTCTTATAAAATCCTTCACGTGCGTTTTATAAGATGTAATAGATAATGCACTAAAAATATGTGAGGAACTTTTTTCTGTAGTGTCAATAGGTTTATCAAGAATTAGAACATGTAATAAAAGGTAAGATAAAATTTTACAAATAACTCTGCCTTTTTAATAATAATTACAGCAGTTTTTTGTAGTATGGACGGGCACATTACCTTGAAAGGGGTAAACACTGTTCGTGGAGTTTTCAAATGTTTTTCATGGATATTGCCCAATAGTTTATTCGTGAAGCATTAACGGCAAAGGAGCGTTATTTGAAATATATATTCCATATACCTTTCACAGACCTAGAAAGCAATAGTCACGATCTTCTTATTTTTTGAGAATTCTTCGCTCAGTCTTTTCCATTTAATCGAAGAAAGGATCTTGTTTCGTCATATATTGCAATAGATTCTAAGACTTGCATCGAACCGGCCCCGATTGGTGTGGCGGTTAGCATTTTTGCTTCTGCATCTAAAGGACTGGAGTTCAAACCCCATCGAAGTCGCTAAATTTTCAAACAAGAAAAATTTAAAAAACACGCCTTCTTCTTGGATTAGGAATAAAATCATAGGTCCTGTGTCAATGTGATGTTTGGCACGTTAAAAATCCCTACTGGCGGTGGAACTCCTCCAGATTCGGCAAAATTCTAGTAGGCATGGCGAAATGATCATACGCCAAGGAAATTTCTGCATCCCGAAGTCTCAGCCACAGAACAAATAAACAAACAAGACTTCCATGGAATTTTTTCGCAGCATTCCCCAAAATGCTCGAAAAATATACTAAAGGAGACGTTGACTTTATCGTTGGCATTGTTCAGGAAGAAGCAGATGAATATCCAAACAATTAGTGAACAACGAAATTTACATACATTTTTTGATAAATTTAAACAATCAGAAATTTATAATATACAAGAAAAGTTTCCTTCAAAGTAGCAATCATTTTAAATTCGTCGGAAACCAAAGTAAAACTTCTTTAAAATAAATAATAAATGGCGAAATCTGCATTTAGTAGATTTTCGAAACAAGGTCGTATATATTGTACGGGGATAAAAGCTTGCCCATTTAAATGGTGGCGGATACGCGAACAGTATTGAATATAATACAGCGCTTTCAAATGTAAATATGAATACAGACTTTTAAATCCGGTTCTGTTATCTCAATCTTTGCAACGAGAGATAAGAAATGAATTTTGAACTTATGGTAGGTGCACCAGTAACAATTAACCTTTAGAATTAAAATTAATTTAAATGAACAAAAGCTATTTTACAGCAGAAAAATTTAAATGGACGAATACAGGCAAGAATCATTAATGAAAATTGTATTTTAATTAGTTACAACTTATACCTAATGGTTATCGTAATTACTGTGTTAAATAAACCGGTACTAACATCCATGAGTATTTGGTTAATATTTTTTTAACCTTAACCTTAAGTTTACATCTTGAGGTTAGTGCAGCACGACATGGAAAAAGCCTGGCGTTCCCATGCTTCCTTCTTTCTTTAAATCTCTTTTTGCTCCTCTTTGTCTCCGCACGCTATGGTTCCGAGAGTTAAGAGATTTTATGTTAAATTAGCTGGAATTTCTACCGTTTTATGCAACGCTCATTCGCCGCGGCGAATGATATTGGGTTGTATTGACAATGATTTAATATTTTTTCTAGATGGCAAAATCTTTATTCAGATATAAGTGAGCCGTTTTGCCTGTCGTTTCTTCTAGAAATTCAATGCACCAATTATCCAAAACTGCTGTGTCTGTCCTAAGAAAAATGCATCAAATTGATTTTATGGCAATATCTGAAGACTACATATTTTTTGTTAAAGTTGCTTTCAAGGAAACAGAATGAATTAAAAGAACATCATGATAGTATCTGACATCATCAGATGTTTGTAAATGGTCTTTTAGATAAACTTAAGTTGTGGAATAACCCTCTATGTAGTGAACTTTTCCAATCACAGCCACAAATACGTCATTGAAGGATTTTTAGCCGAAATATACCTCGTTCTTAAAGAATCAACAATTTCAGCAAACACATTCGTTTAACTTTTAGTAGACGGTACACAATTTTGTATCGCGGAAAACATTTAGGGTTTTGGTAAATAACAAACATCAGATGAAACTCAGCAAAGAAAATAACAAATAAAGTCTCTAGCCTTAGTAACTCAGCCGTTTACGTATCTATCTTTGAAAACAAACGACGTGGGTCCGAAACTGACCAAGGATAGCAACATTTTAAAATATTGCTTCTTCTTAGATGGTACATTAGAAATCGCTACTAGATGAAGAACAAATGCTATTTCAATTGCCGCGCATGGAGGTGCGATACTGTTGCAGTAACTGTAATCCCTCTTCAGTCAAGAACGGGAAGTATAATCAGGTAGAGGCTAAAGATGGGTTTGTAAGGACGGAGCGCGAATCAGAAAATGGCTAGAAACCTGAATCGAAATAAACAGCGATCGAATTCAAACTCTAGTCGTAGCGTTAACCAGCAATAGGGATGAAACACTTGCAAGTTTGGCCAAATTCTAGTATTGAAAGTGACCCTAAGCAATTAAAACCATGATGGTCAGGGGAAAGAAATATCAATGCCATTTCAATGTCACTGTAAGGGTGGGCTACTTCAGGATGGGAAGTAGGGATAGGTAAAGGCATGGATGGGTTTGGAAGGAGATTCAGGAGTAGTCATTCAACTTAGTAGAGATCTATCCGTCTGGATCACGACAGTTGATCCCGAGGGTTGAATCTAGAACTTTCGAATGCTAAAACATAGTGTTAATTACTATACTACCCTATCCCGACAAGGTCCAAGGAAAATTTTGCACTTCGGACGTTTGATAAACAGTTCTTTGCAATATGATTATTAAAAAACTCTAAACTAACATAAATTGTGGAAACTAGCCTCCAACAACCAAAGGACACGAATTCAAACCCGGCCGAGGTCGAAATATTTTTCAGCAAAGAAAAATTTACAAAACATGCCTTCTTCTCGGATAAGGAAGTAAAATCGTAGGTTCCATGTCACTGTGATGTCTGGTACGTTAAAAACTCCCTCCAGATTCAGCAAAATTCTGGTAGTCAAAAGGTCCAAGAAAATATTTGCATCGCAAAGTCTGAGCCGTAAAAAATCGAAATTAACCGACCTTCAAAAAAGTTGATTTTTTGGGACACTCTTTTTCATTTCAATTTTCACTAAAAACATGTAACTGCACGCAGTAATGAAATCAATAAATATCTTGGCAAACTTGTTTTCGAGCATTAAATTGTTTAATACGTTTACTAAAAAATTCCCTCAGTGTCGTTATACCTTTTATCGTGCTTTTTATCGAAATTTATCAAAAATAGGATTAATTTTTAAAGTCCTTGTAATTTTTGGAAAATAAATGCAGTGATAAAAACTAAAATATTAAAGAATTAAATAACAGCTTTTGTATTCAAAAGCATTTATAAATGCAATGGCGTAAATACTTAAAGAAATAATTATAAATATAAACGTTAAATTTACAAAACGCAAATGTAATTGGAATAATTTAACATTCGGCAATAATAACAGATTACCATTTTCCATCAGTGAGATGTCTGTAAATAGAATTAAAGTGACAAAAGCTCCACCCTAACTCCAATTAAGCGCTAAATTTTATGGCCACCCATTATAATTCAATGGTTTGTTGATATTAGATCTATTTAGAGCTACCCTGTATTTATATAAGTTATATTAGCAGGTGACCATCTGTCGATTTTGTGTGCATTTATTTATTTTTAACTTGTTCCAATTTAGAGAGCGTCATCGTTTTAACCTTTAACAGGATTGGGGTGTGAACTTAACAATGCAATATTTGACAAGCGATGAAAAGTTATTGACAATTATGCGACTTTAAACTGTTTTAAATTTAAGATCCCCCATGCTGTTATTTGTATTGTAAATTATAGAAGAGTTGTGTTCGAAATTTTCCATAAAACAATAATTTGCGGCTTCTTTTCGAAATAAAGTCAACATAACAATATATATCATAAAATATAAAAGCTAGGAAGTTTTCCCATAAAATCCGTTAGTTCGATTATGTACCGAGAAACGAAAGGAACAAAGATAGTTTCATAAGATAATAACAGAGGAAAAGCTGAATTTCCGTTGTAAATCACGCTTGAACGATCATCGGAATGTTTTAAAACCCTCTAGCGATTTTCCCGATTGCTTTCTGATATATAGAGGTTATGTGCACGCTCAATGCTTATAAATGACTCGCATTAGTGTTCTCAATCGGACTTTGGAAACGATTCCAGACTTGTCAAACAAAAAAGAATGCAAATTGGCTTTGGGGATAAACCGATGATTTAACGATTTTAGGTTAGGCGTATTTGTAATTAAAATTAAATACGGTAAAAATTTTGGTTGTGTCCACACAAAAATATTTTATACTTATAAAAGATATTCGGCAAACAAAAATCTCCTTATTTAAGAGACCTACATAAAACTGATAATGGTTTTTTGGCTTATTTATAACTAAATAATAATGAAAAGTATTTGCGTATGAAAAATTAATAAACGTTTTCTATGTGCTGAAAGTCCTTGATTAATTAAAATTAAATGAGTTTGTTTGCTGATCGATCATTCAAGTCTCTTGGTCTACTTAATATAACCTACAATGTTTAGTCATTATTCTTTATAAACATATTAAAGAATATAAAAATTTGCATTTTTATTACATCAATGAACAAATTAAAACGTTCAACTAAATAAATATTGCCCATTTAACCAAGAAGTGTAATCTAAATAATGTACCCCATTAACAAAGTTGATAACAACAATTAAAGTAATTTATTACATTTAACAAGCACGTAGGGCTCTTTAGTTAGGCATGCATTCCACACCCCATAAATAGCGAGAGGGTGAATCAATCTATGCGGTTGCCTGAATTTTATATGCTTAATTTACGCTGTACTTTTTTGGGTGAAGTACAACAAATTAGTTTTGCCGATTAATAGTATCTTATAAAAATTAAAATTAAAGCACACTTGCAACTTTTCTTGAATTATTAAACAATTACTCTATTCTAAATTTTAAGGTACACAGCGATTTAGTAACGGCAGTTATTTAGTTATGGTCACTAGAGCGCACCAATCCTAAGGACGTAAACTAAATTAAATTACAGACATTGTTCGTTTTTAATGAGCGATAATACAGATTTGTATTAATTGCATTATCTTGTTGTTTATACCGGTCATACTTCCCGGAAACAATGAAGAAAAGTTTAAACACTCTCATCATTTATAGTGCACTTAAGGTGCAAAAGTGGTTTACCGCCTTAAGATATGCAACCACCCACCCAAATGATGTTTCGGCTTAAAATTTATATACCTCCTCGCCAGGGTATAATTGTATCTCAAATTAGTGTTTTGAACAAATCGCCTATATTTATAAATATATATTATTTGTTTAAACCGAATAACTTATGACGTTATTTTAGTTTCACAAGAAAACTTTTCTAGGTGTAAATAACACAATTGGAAATTTATTTGCTACCGAATTGAATAATAATGTGGAAATAATAAGGTATCAAATATTATTGTACAGCAATATTAAAAAAGAATTTGAAAATTTAAATATTCTGCTAAAATTAACAATAACAGTTGACATTTTCTACCTTATTGTTTTATCTCAAAACTTAATCTTTTGATTATTCTGCACGTTTCCGTTTGTACAGTATCGGCAATCTTCACTAATAACAAGTTGTTTCTGGAAATATCAATATTCTATTTGGCCAGTATATTATTTTTTTGTAAAAAAAGCCTAAGTATTCAATACTTCTTTTAACTAATTTCAATAAGTTGCTTGTAATTACGATACAATTGTTAACATACCCGTCAGAAATTCTGCAAAAACAGGAATCTAATTTTCAAATCCTTTTAAAAACGCCTGAACAGAAATATAAAAACTGTAAGTACCACAGGGTTCTTCAAAAGGGCTAACTAGATTATTTTCTAAATAACGTTTATTTATAGAAATTACAAATTAAAACCAAACGGTTTACTGAAATATTATATGCCTCAAGTGACCTCCATTATTTTCAAAAGATTCTTCTAAACGGTTAACTCTACTAATTAATTCCTGGGATAGTTCCTTTAATATTTTTTCATAGATTATTCTTGGTTTTGCAATATAAACATTACTCTTTAGAGATCTTCATATAAAAAATCTAGAACAGTGATGTCCGGGAATCTTGGTAACCAGTTCAGGTCGGCATTGCAAAAAATTGGATGATGTGGAAACTTTGCCGTATGGCTTCCATAGAAATTCGAGCTATGTGACTGGTTAAGCCATTTTGCTGGCACCAATATTCGTCTATTTCTTCTTCAGGTTACGGCAAGAAAATGTTTGAAGAATTTGTGAATACTTTTTTGATGTTACAGTTGCCGTTTGATCACTCTCCTCAAAGAAACATGGCCCGGTTATCCTTAATGATAAAACTGCTCTCCAAAGTACGACATTTAGAGAATTTAGTGATTTTTTGTGAATTTTGTAAAGATTTTCTATCGCCCCGTATCGACAATTTTGGCTATTCACATCTCCGCTTAGCTAAAAATTAGCTTCGTCGCTCATGAATAAGCAGCGTTCCAAATGCGGATTATCACTACTAAGTCGTAAAAATTACTGGCAAAATTCGATTCGATTTTGCATGGAACTTCATTAGTTGCAAGCTTGGTTCTGATAAATTTAATGCAGACCAGGCTTAGCAATAGGTTATTTGGGGCTGGTGTACTTTCTCTTCATTTTCTGGATTACAACCAGGTAAGGGACTTGCTATTGATTATCAATTTAAAACTGACCCAGTATTTCGTCATTTTTTAACCGCATAGTGGCATTATGAAATTCTCTTTAAAACAAATGTTGGACTTGAACAATTGCATTAATAAGAATAAATCTTTCAATACAGTAAACACGTTGAGCAAATGTCCATTATTTTGACAACTGAAAAACGATTTTAGTACTATTTTATGAACAACTCCAAAGCTTATTTTTGAAACATTTAATATTTTATTTAGACAATAAACTGGTTAGTCCTTTTTGACGGACCCTTTATGCCAAAATGTAAAACTCTGCCGTGGATGTGTATTTCGCTGACATTAAAAAAATTACTATGCTATTATAGTGTATTCCTCTTTAAATAAAGACGCCTAAATACGAAATGAGGCTAAAATGAAGTTTGCCAGGAAGGAAGAGACTTAGAGAAAAAACGAACTTTTATTTTTCAACATATGGCCATTTAACAGTCCAACGTTTCTCCAATAACAGGATATCCCCCAAAAAATTCTTTCGAAACTCCTCAAAAAACTCATAAATTACGGTTTTTAGTTCTTCTTCTCGAGAATCGACGTCCTTGCAAGTTTTTCTTTGGCTTAGGAAAGAGCTACTAGTCTGAGAGAGCTAGAGTAGGACTGTAAGGAAAGTATCGTAGCTCGACAAAACCACACTTGTTGATGTATTCCTGAACATTGTAAGCCTTATGAGATCGGCAACTCTTTTTACGTATGGCAACTTTGTAGACTTCTCGGTAATTATAGATCCTTTCTACATATGCTCAAACTAAAGAATTGTCGCCATTAGCATCCCTGCAGATCATTGCGTCTTTGCTGTTGTGTGTGGTGGAGATCCTTTGGCATCCGTTACATTGAATCTTATTTCATTAGGCCACATGTAAAAAGGCCTTGGCCACGATCTAAAGTCGCCAAGCTTTCTTCGCAAATCTCTTTCCAGCTTAACTTTTGTTTAGAAGTCAGGATTCTCGGATTCCAATGCGCTGCCACATTATTTGTTCTCAAATCTCCACACAAAATTGTCAAAGCGCTTGCTTCACATATTCCTATTTGATTTGAGATAACCATCAATCATAAATCCATTAACGCTTCGATTTACACACATCTTGACATATTACTCGTTAAGTAGTTTCAATACTTTTAAAAATAATTAACGAAGTTGTTAATTAATTAAACATTGACTAGTGTTATAATTTTAATAATATTAGGGAAATACCCAGTCTGTATTTTTTATAATTATTCCTTTATCTCGAGTTGGTCATATTTTTTTAAATTACAAGGAAAAAACAACATTTCGCATATTATGTAGGCTTCTTCAGGTTAAAAACAATCTGTAAAAGTTTTTATAAATTACAACTATCATATTTTTAAGATTATGTACAGTTTGTTTATTAACTATGATAAGTGAAAGGTGTACTTACATTGATTTATAAAATTCTAACAGAAATCTGTTAAGTCAATTTAATTAAAATTTTCGCATGTACTACTATAGACATTCACAACAGTTTAAAAGTGGATTAGAATAGCATTGAATGTTTTGAGGAGCACAGTTAACGTTTCAGGTGATAAATATTTTTATATCAACAATTTTATTAAAAAGCTAGTAATGTTAAGTAGGGTGGTAAATTTAAATTATGTTAAAATAAATTGTGCTTAAATAGTCTGTATCAGTGTTACAATTAATAGTATTTTTATTTCTTTGAATTTCTATCATTTCTAGGATGTCTTTTTTTTAAATTCTTTTCTTGGTATAAAATGTGTATGTTATCATAGTCAAAAATATGCAAATTGTTTACACTATGGTTAGTTAAAGTAGTTTTGTTATTGTTATTGTTTTGAATATGGTTTTTAACAGAATTTTTATGTTGATATATTCTATGTTTAATGTATTGCTTGGTCTGCCCATTGTATACAGAATTACATTCTTTACAGTTTAGTTTGTAGACTAATTCAGATAGGTAGTTTTTTTCAGTGTTGTCCTTTAATTTAGAGTAGACTAAGTTTTCGATTGTGTTATTGTTTCTATAAGTTGCTATAATATTGAAGTTTTTTAAAGTTTTGATGATTTGTTCAGATAAGACTGGTATATATGGGATTGTTAAATATTTATTATCTGATTTTTACTAATACGTTTTTTAATTCTTTATTGATAAAATTGTGGGGGGTAATTATTTTTTTTAATATAGTTTTAATAGTTTCGATTTTTTATTATGGAATTTTTTATCTGATAATATAATAGCTCTGTCAACTAACAAGGAAAGGGCCCCAACCCGAACTCACCGATGTCATTAATTTTTTGATATGTTGTAGAACATCAAAAAATAAAAGACACGTATTTTTTTTTATCTGCT